>KZ061864.1:47673-88192 GCA_002091835.1 Anopheles maculatus
GAACCGCTATAAAAATACTCTTCGCCAAAACGCTTCGTTCGGGTGTGTAGTGGGCTTTTTTTCGTTAATTCATATGTATATGTATGTAACAAACGTTCGTTATTTGAGTAATAGTGTACACTGCAAGTAGTGTGAGTGTTGTCTGCGGAACCGCTATAAAAATACTCTTCGCCAAAACGCTTCGTTCGGGTGTGTAGTGGGCTTTTTTTCGTTAATTCATATGTATATGTATGTAACAAACGTTCGTTATTTGAGTAATAGTGTACACTGCAAGTAGTGTGAGTGTTGTCTGCGGGACTGCAGATTGTGTTGTGGAGGATGAAATTACGGAGTATTACGATGCCACTTACATATTATAACAACTAACAATGCTTGCATCTCTAGCAATAGTGGTGTTTTCGATTACGATAATTTTGCATTTATATAATTTATAATAAGTACATATGTATATGTATATGTAGTAGTAGTTTGCTTTGTGTTGTTATTCATAGTTGTATGCATTTTCAACATATATTCCCCGTTTCGATGGTTTCAACACATTCCACCACTCCTATTCTCTGTGCTCTGGTTCGATTATAAAATTTTGATTTAAAAACGTCATTACTATCCTGCAGTGCAGTGCACACTTCCAGGAATGTTTTTTTTTGTTGCTCTCTTCCCATCATTATTATTGCATCGTTACAAATCGTCATCGAGAATAGTAGTTGCCTACTATGTTTAGCAGCAAATCCTTCCTTTGGGAAGCGTTTCACTGTGTGCCTTATGAAATTGTGTGCCCATTATTTGCTTTACGTGTGTGTGAGTGTGTGCTAACTCTTATCCATTCGCTTTTGCTTATCGAATACTATATCTTCCCTTTTAAGTGAAATACTTTTGTGGTTGAATAAATTTGCGAATAAAATTTGAATTTTGAAGAACAGTTTGATTAAGTAGTTGGATTTTGCTTTTACTTTGGAAGGACATAAGATTTTCAAGATGAGTTTAATTGTATTGCCTTAACGTGTTTTTTTTTGTGGTTGTCAAATTTCGTATTATTCCCCTCCTTTCCTTTTCTGGCACACAAACACACACGGACATCCGTAACTCCAGTAGAGAATGCCTATTGCTTGCCTTTGTTCGATGTTTAAAGCTGTTATTACTCTCTGTAGCAATAAAATGTTCGTTTTTGCTAGTATACTCCCGTGCATTCCAAACAACATTTCAACTATTGGTGCTAGTATACTGAAAACTATCGCTAACTAACGTCCGTCACCGTTGTCCTCCCGCTCTCCCTTCACTCCACTGCCCATTCTTGGTCCGGCTTGCTAGTAACATCGTTTGCATAGAGCATCGGTATTGTTATTAGTAAGGATATTAAGGTTATGGCAAACGGATTGCCCAACGCGACATAATTAGACACGAGTTATTGTTTAACCATTGTTGCTCGATTTAAAATTCATTGCTTTTAGCGGTGCTGCGCTTACATTTCGTTTCTAGTGTTACTGTTATCATCATCATCATCATCATTATCAACTATTAAACCTTAGCCCTGGTACATTATTGGTGCATTTGAAATTGGACATTTTGTGTCGTACGACAAACACGACGCGGACGTGATCGTGATCGTTTCCGGGACATAGGAACCACTTTTTGGAGAGAAAAACACGCAGTTGGAGAAAGGGAAATGTGACATTGTGTTTGGCTGCTCCCTCGAGACACTGTTGTCCTACACACTAGTTAGCTTCTGTTGGAAAGGAACGTAGATAGTGGATGTGTGTGCAGTTTAATAATACTTTCTAATTGTAGCAGCAAGGTAATGGTTTGGTCTATCCCGCAGGTAGCATGTCCCGCTGCAGCTGCATGGTTTGAGATCGTTCTTGGTGTATATTGGTTAGCAATAAATCAGATTCCTGGTATGAATCAACAATTCGAGGCATTTTTTTGTTGTTGCACTTTTAATAAAAAATAAACTAATGTATCATAAATGAGAATATAACGCACCCGTTAGCGATCGTTCATACCGTTTTCTGGTCATACGGTATAAATATTTGATTTTTACTCTTATGCTACCGGCTAGTTCTTGTACTCTGTCGGTACAACAATATCACCGTACGTGCTGCTACTTCGTTAAAATAGTCCAGCGAAGGCTAGCGCTAGTAATGGGCAGCTGGCCATATTATATCTATTAATACTAATGTGTAATGGTCCTTTAGAAAATCCTGTTTGCATTGCTACAGCTTTCGTCACTCTAGCGCGTCTAGGTTGGTTGGGTTTTACCTCTAATGGTGGCATTACTTTTCTGACAATAAAATGTGATGAATGGGTAAAGGAGAACGTTTGTTTTTTGTTCATTTTTGCGCTTCTATTGTAACCGTTGCTGGTACGTACACACTATTACGTACACCATGTCTGCACTTTAACAGTTATGTGCTGGGTTTTACTTACACTTTAGTATTACAATTGATTGCTTCTCTGTTTGCTAGTGTTTTTTGCTATAAATGGTAGTAGTTTGAAATAGTTACATTTCCTGTCATTTAGTTATATGTTATCAGTAACTAGTAGCTAGTAAGTGTGTATGCTAAATAGAGTGTGTAAGTAGTTCGATCGATTAGTAGTGGTAGTAGTAGTAGTAGTAGCGACGCTACAGGCGTACATCCTTTAAAATATAGCCATCATCTATGCCTGGGTAGATTCACTGCTGCCTTTTGCCCCTTTCAGAGGTGTAGCAGATTCCTTTCGTACGTTTTGTTAGCTTTTGTTGGTCCACGTTATAATAATAGCCTTCTTCTACGCTCAATCGCCAAAGGGAAATTGCCTAACTGTTTGCTATCACTGGATTGTATTGTCACCTGAGTGGTGATTATATTGCCATTTGAAACTAGATAAAAATGCGGTTCAAAACATTCGATTTTGTCTCTCTCTCCGTTTGCCCAGCGGTGAGAAGGTTATTTGTCCTAATGGTCAAATGATAAATGTGCTAGTAGTTGTATTTGTCTGAGCAGATAACACTACCTTTTCATGTTGTTTGCGTAGCTGTAGGGTTTGGATAATTCCAGCGGCCGTTACTGTATCAGTTAGAGATGGTCCAGCAGATGTATTTCAGATGCTTGCCAAAGCCAACAATTTCAAGATCTACCATGGACGAACCATTGACAATTATTATATGCTTTAAATCACATTTCAATCGCGCGTTCCTACCTTCAATACTGCATCCCTCGAAGCCAATGTACTTGATCGTGTTCCAGGACAGGGCCGACAAGCCCTCGCTCGTAATCGGACAGTGACCCACGTTTAGATCTTCCAGCGTCTTTCCGCACCGTTCGTTTGCGATCGCCTTAAGAAATTTGTCCGTAATGCTCGTGTGCGAAACATTTAGCCGTACCAGCGGCATTCCCGACAAACAGTCGGCCGATTCATCCCCCACGTTCTTGCACGACTCTAGGTCAAGCGTGTCCAGCTGGGGACAGCTACCCGCCAGCAGCCGTACGAACTCGTCATCAATCAGTGGACAGTTTTTCACGTACAAATGCTGCAATTTGCCCAGCCGCTGTACCATGGCGTGCAGACCGGTGCGGGTAAACCGATAGTTGCCCTCGGTTAGGGTAAGGCTACGCAGGTGAGGACACTTTTCGGCCAGCAGCGTCAAGATACCGTCCGTGATCGTCGATGTGGATAGGTTTATTCGCGTGAGGGACGAGTTGAGCAGCAGCCGGGGCAGTTCCTCGTCATGGAAGCCTTTTTGAACGCGTACAACGTTCAGAAAGATCGCATTCTTTACCAGCGCCGGCAGCAGCTCCAGATACTCGATGTTTTTGTACAGCTGTAGATTTTTTGCCACAAACCGGATGCAGCTGGTGGTGGAGGAGGAGGAGGAGAAGAGATGAAAGTTTTTCGTGTAGGTGGGTTTGAAATCGTCAAAATGTGCGTGGGACGCCACGAGATCTACCATATGGTGTGACCTGAGACGTTATACGTACGAATGAAACAGCGTCTCTGGCTGTGGGCCAGCCTTAACACTCATTGCTGTTGACACTTTTCGGCTTGGCTGGGAGTGAGTTGCACGTCTCGCGCCGGAAACGCCTCAGCTGGTAGGGGTCCTGCGGGCACTTGGGATATAATTGAAAGGGCACACGTAAGGTGTGCGATCACCAACTTAACACAAGCGGAATACTATTTACAACAAATGCTTGCGACCGTACAGAGAACCACGACGTAGCAACACACGTACATGAATGTTTATAAACAAAGCAACCAAGCGGACTGTCACTTTGGGTCACCCTGTGTTTAGGCTTGCCTGCGGCGTATGGTAGAACATTCAATTCGAAGAAAAAATATTGCTTAAACTAGATAAATAAGATTTTCAGTGATTGACCACCTTTTCCTTCTTTGTTTATCATTCTCTGCTAAAATATTATGCGAGTTTTCTTCTAAAATTTTGTGAAGAAGTATAATTTGGGTTGAACTTTTTGACCGATTGAAACTGTTTACTACCCATAGTGAATTGCGTAACAACACGAGGTTGTCAAATACAGTTTGTCATTTTCTTAACCGGACGGACGGTAAATAATTTCATCATCAGGTTTGTAAAATTGCATTATTTTCCTTGTTGGCGACAAAATCATCATAGAACTATCTATTTTCTAGCCATGGCCAGCTTTGGAAGCAGTGACACACCCAAACCAAGCGTCGATCCTGAGTTACAGGACTTCCTGATGGCGGAAAATGAACGTGCCCGGCTCAGTGCACAGGTAAGCGGCCGACCATAGGGAAATTTTAGATTGAATCAACTGCATAACCCGCTTTCTCATCTCTCTGCCATTGTAGATCCACGAGTTTACCGACATTTGCTGGGACAAGTGTGTGGAGAAGCCAAGCAACAAACTGGACAGCCGGACAGAAACATGTTTGGCGAACTGTGTGAACCGCTTCGTCGATACATCGCTCCTGATAACGCAACGCTTTGCGCAAAGCTTGCAGAAGAGTCAGGGAATGTAAAGAACTCACTGCGCACGGTACGGGTTTCCTGGGCCGTGTGGGGGAAAGCATTTTGGGAAGTAGTTCTTAGTTTCGGCCCTAAGCATAATCTGTTAAATATACGTGGCGTGGTGGCATGCAAAAATATCTGCAAACAGTTATGGTACGTTCGTTCGATCCCTATTGTTCCGATCATAAATAAAACTTCCACGTAGGATCGTTAAATTACGATTCCGAAAACGACCAAGCCGGAAGCCGGACAACAAAATTACTCATTTCGAACCTAAGTGTTTTGGTTCCTTCAAACACGGCTAAACACGGTTGCATCATCCTCATTAACTTAAACCTAATAATTGCTGATAAAATAAAACATTCACATGATGACTTTTCCTGTTAGCTTGTTACTAAACTCATGCAAAACCCGCCATGACGGAAATGGCTGCCAAAGCTCGGTTGAACGTTTGTTGACGGACGAGGACGATCATGTCCATCATCCGACAAACATGTGTAGTTGGATAATCGCTCCATCTAGAAAAAGTTCATCAAAATCGACCAGGACGTGGAAACGTGTGTAACGCACGTAAGCGCTTGCTGCATGGGCACGTCTGTATTCGGGCTTCATCGGGAAACGATCGGAACGATGCGCTCTCGTTCTTCTTTTCAAATATTTACGAATAAAGGACACGTTTTTAAAGTGTCGTAAGGATAACTAAAACACCTGTGTTTGTAAGAGAGAGACAGAGAGATACAGAGAGACAGAGACAGAGAGAGAGAGAGGGAGGGAGAGAGAGAGAGAGAGAGAGAAAGAGAGAGAGAAAGAGAGAGAGTGTGTGAGAGAGAGAGAGAGATCTTGTACTTTTGCAGACTTGGGCCCTTACCCAAGCAATCGAACACGCTGTTTTTTAGAAAGAAAAGTAGCATGGTTTTTGGAATCCAAAAAGCATTCTAAAAAGTGTTCTAAAATACAGACATTTTTAGCACATCGCTGCGGAGAGCGAAAAATATAGTCTATTTTCGTTCGTGTCTTGCTCTCACTGCTTGCTGCGATTGTCGTACGCGCCGCAACTTTTTTCTACTATGGTAATTTCTAAAGTAGATATTTCAGATTTGAAGTAGGAATTGTACTGTCAGTCAGTTGTATGGTTGTTCTGCCGTCGTGCCGATTGCTCTTTGAAGGCTGTAATAGAAACGTGCACTAGAAATCGGTTTTGATTTAAGCACAAGTTGTGTGTTTTTTATATAAAAATATCTCTCACGGCGGTATGGTTTATTCTCCAGAGCATGCTCTTCTACCAAATGTATGAGTGCAAGTGAGAACGGTATAGAAATTAGAACGAAACAACTGATTTATCACGCTAGCGTTGCTAAAAATGTCTCCTTGGGTAGAAGCTCTCAAGCTGGATTTGAAGGACGCCAATCTAAAATTTACTCTACAACAGATCACCTGTTCTGTTTCCTGTGAAGCGGTGGCTAGACTAAAGTTGAGGCAAGCGCGATCAATGCGCGAACGCTTCATTTTTCCTGCAATGCAGGATCGGAGCGCGAAATCAGGAGCGCGAAATTTGACAGTTCGCTCATAAAAAAAAAATAGATCGCGCTTGCCTCAACTTTAGTCTAGCCACCGCTTGAGACTCGACATCAGGAGCACAATTTTTACCCATTCGCTCTAAATCCTTGGCTTTGAGGATGGCATCGACATCTGACTTGTAAGCAGCTTATCAGTTGACGGCGACGATCCCGAAGTGGTTAGCAGAACTTCTCAACCTGTTACGATCGTGGCTTCGGATAACAACAAAAGCAGTACAATCCGAAGGCGCATTTTTCATATTGTAGCATAGCATTGTTCAAACATTGTAAGAGCGACTTACTGCAGAGAGAGTGCGTGAGTGGTTGGTCGCATTCTCACTTCCAACACAAAGGAAATTGGAGGCACACCAAGTAGAGAAAGCATTGACAAAAAGTTGGAGAGTGGAACAGTCAGCGGCGTTACGAATAGCGAGGAAGATTTTGAGGTCATCTGCAAAGAGCAGGTGACCGTTATCGGGAAGGATAGCGGAAACATCATTAACAAAAAGGAGGAAGAGGAAAGGACTTAATATGCTGCCCTGGGGAACCCCAGATGGACAATGAAAATTAGAAGACATCTCGGAGTTAACTTTAACACAACAAGTGCGCCCAGAAAGATACGAGGTAAACCAGGAGGTGATGTTAGCAGAGAACCCTAGTTTAGTTAGTTTAGCTTGAAGAAGCGCGTGCCAGACACGAATATTGGGACTAGAATAGCTTGATTTCCAAAGGGAAGGGAATGATCGAGTCGCTAAAGACTTATTAAAAATATTCGCCAGATCGGAGATCGGAGGATGTTTCCGGCTTTAGTGAACAGTCTAAGTGATTTAGTATGCTGCTTTATTGGCTGCTTTATTCGTATTTTTATTAGCTAATTTAAACTATTAAATTGCTGACCGATCCTCAGTCTCTTAACCGTTTTTTTATTTTTACTGTTTTTGATTATCCTTTGGTTACTTGCTCTACCTTTGCTTCTATTAACTTAGGGAGGAACTGCTCATTGATGCATCACCAACGGCAATCACTAACTTCTTCTTTGGCATTACAATCTTAAGAGATCTTGGCTACCTATAGACTAGCGGTAGCTACGGGAAAATGATTTGGATGGGATACAATATATGGCCCTGCTGTAAGAAAGATCAAAACAGCTACCGTCACGACCAGACCGGTGACCCCTCGTGATATAATTTACCTAGCTTGAACAGTTGAATCATCAGTCTTGTTGCAACCAGAAAAGGAAGGATTCAATTATTCTTTATTCTTTTTATCATATTCTATTCGAGTTGAGTCAGTCCAGGGACAGGTAATCTACACGAAATTCGCAAGAACTTAAGACTTAAGAAGTTTATTTGCCCGCATGGAGGTTTTTGCGATACTAATACCTCAAAGAATAGTGATTAGTTCCATGAGTGGATTTACTCGTAACAGAGATAGTCAGTCCCGAGCAAAGGAACACTAACCGGATGAGATTTAGACACTGGCGCTTAATAGTTGTTAGGAATACACATGTCAACACATTGAATGTCCATTGAGTGTGATTGTTTTGTGATTCCGTACTTGTTATGCATACTTCCTTCGTTCCACAACATCAGCAATTTCAAGAACGCAACAATATGTTCACGAAGTAACTTAGTGGCCGATGGCCATAAACAATCTATGGCCAACTGGCATCAAAACAGCTTCTTGGAATAGTTTCGATTCCTTTCCGATTCGATTATTGATTGTAACGATCAATTGCTTATTACATTCAACATAACCCATTGATGGGACAGCTTTATCGATTGAGACTTGTAAATAGGATGCATTTGTCACCTTAACAACCGGAACAGTGATCGTATCGCATCAACAGTGTGACCCATTCGCACGTGCAAACACCCCGGCCGTTTTGCCGTTGCGAGTGCATAAAAATCATACAATTTACGCGTATCTTCACTGCAACCGACGGTTTAGAATATGTAGTTTTCCCTCTCGACGATGTGTGGCCGTTTTCACTTTCCGCGCCTGTTTCACACTCGATTGGGCATCGAAATCGTTCGGCAGACGGTTGGCGCCATCATGTTTTCTCACGTCGCAACAGCAAACCGCTGCAAGCGCGGCACCGAGACGAATCTTAGGAGCTGATTATGCAAAATAGTGCGACAGGTATCGTGGTACCGTCTTAGCGTAGCGTTTCCCACATATCCTTGAACCCTTCCGCACGCGCAGCTTTTGGGGGGGAGTACCGGGAAATAAGTCATCTAAATCCGCACACCTGCAGGTGCGTGCGTGGAAAAATTCCGACCACTGCCGACCGTTGTATAAAAGCGGCCAAGAACCGACAACCAACATTCAGTGATCCAGCGGCATTCCGGCAGTGCAGTTTAGCTTTCTCGCTTAGTACCGTGTACAGTGTAGTGTGCTAGTCCTGCCAGCGTAATCTGTCAACCCGTGTACCAGCACCAGTTCCGGTCAGGTAACGAGCAAAGGTAATTGTCGCCAAAGGATATATGGTGTGCGTGGTGTGGGAGATTACTGTCGCGATTTGTGTTTGGGCGTGTGGGAAAGAGGGGCCTTAGTAGTGTTGTCGATAAAGTTTGATAAGTAGTGGTAAGTTTTGGTTTGAAGTGCAAGTTAGATGACTGCAAAATTCGTTTCGGACTTATTTACTAAAACAAAATTTTGGAGCAGTTTTGCAGTTAGTGTTGCAGGTGAGGACAGTGTGCGTGTGTGTGCTAGTGCGAGTTTGCGTGCCATATGCGAAAGAACGCCTTCTTGTCGGATCTGTTTGGATCCGTTGGATCCAATGCTGGAAGATGAGAACTGACAACTGACAAGCAAACGCTCTAAAAGACGTAAAATGCTAGTCTGTGTCTTACATATGCGTTCCGATATGTCGTCGGCTTACGGTCTACTAGCAGTAGCGCAATCGGCCGCCACCATCCATGTACTCTAAGGTTTAGCTTTCAACATTCCATTGCAGATGCGATCGAAGGCTAATGTGCACCGTCCGCTGGTGGGCTCTTGCGGGACTACGCTGCTACTGCTCCTAGCACTGAATGCGATCGTACTGGAAGCTCAAGGATCACTCCAGTACGTGGAAACTGCCTCGCAACGAAAGGCACACTACTGCGGAGCTAATCTGAGCGATACACTAGCCAAACTGTGCAACCGATTCAATGGTCTCCGTAAGAAATCAGGTATGTGGTCGATGGCGCAAATCGCTCGAGTCCTTCCGACACCATTTTATCACGTAACTTGCTCCATTTCCTTGTAGACAATTTCTTGATGCCTTACCATCACGAGGCACAGCTGCTACTGGACCAACATTCAGTGATCCAGCGGCATTCCGGCAGTGCAGTTTAGCTTTCTCGCTTAGTACCGTGTACAGTGTAGTGTGCTAGTCCTGCCAGCGTAATCTGTCAACCCGTGTACCAGCACCAGTTCCGGTCAGGTAACGAGCAAAGGTAATTGTCGCCAAAGGATATATGGTGTGCGTGGTGTGGGAGATTACTGTCGCGATTTGTGTTTGGGCGTGTGGGAAAGAGGGGCCTTAGTAGTGTTGTCGATAAAGTTTGATAAGTAGTGGTAAGTTTTGGTTTGAAGTGCAAGTTAGATGACTGCAAAATTCGTTTCGGACTTATTTACTAAAACAAAATTTTGGAGCAGTTTTGCAGTTAGTGTTGCAGGTGAGGACAGTGTGCGTGTGTGTGCTAGTGCGAGTTTGCGTGCCATATGCGAAAGAACGCCTTCTTGTCGGATCTGTTTGGATCCGTTGGATCCAATGCTGGAAGATGAGAACTGACAACTGACAAGCAAACGCTCTAAAAGACGTAAAATGCTAGTCTGTGTCTTACATATGCGTTCCGATATGTCGTCGGCTTACGGTCTACTAGCAGTAGCGCAATCGGCCGCCACCATCCATGTACTCTAAGGTTTAGCTTTCAACATTCCATTGCAGATGCGATCGAAGGCTAATGTGCACCGTCCGCTGGTGGGCTCTTGCGGGACTACGCTGCTACTGCTCCTAGCACTGAATGCGATCGTACTGGAAGCTCAAGGATCACTCCAGTACATGGAAACTGCCTCGCAACGAAAGGCACACTACTGCGGAGCTAATCTGAGCGATACACTAGCCAAACTGTGCAACCGATTCAATGGTCTCCGTAAGAAATCAGGTATGTGGTCGATGGCGCAAATCGCTCGAGTCCTTCCGACACCATTTTATCACGTAACTTGCTCCATTTCCTTGTAGACAATTTCTTGATGCCTTACCATCACGAGGCACAGCTGCTACTGGACGATGTCCAGAACGATGTGGAACAACTGCAATCGCTGCACGATCGTTCGTCCAACATGATCCACCAGGCGCTGGTGACGCTGCAGCATTTGAACTCGCACGAGCAAAACTTCCGGCGCGTACGACGTCAGGTGGTGGCCGAATGTTGCTACCAGAGCTGCACGATCGACACGCTGAAAAGCTACTGTGCCGAATAAAAAGACTGGCCCCGCGCGGATGTTGGAGGAACTGCTGCTGCTGCTGCTGCTGCTACTACTGTCCATCGTTGCCGTCGTCGCAAAGCATTTTAGATTCGTCGCCTTTCCTTTCATACTACTGTAGTGTACCTCTCGCTGGCGCAATAAACGCACACTAGAGCACACACACACGCTATAGCTTCCCCCTCTTAGGAAGATTTTGTCGGGTTTTTGTTTTTAATTCTCACAGAGTTTTGGGAGTTTGCCTGCCGCTCTCATAATGGGATCTCGCTTGTGGGAAAGGATTCTAATTCTAGCTTTTTTTTGTTCTTTGTCCGTTCACAGCGTTCCCCACCTGCAAACGAGTTGACGTAGTGATCCTTGTGTTCCGGTGAACAGCTAAGTGCAAAATTCGCACCACTACCACCATGTCGTCCACAAACGGAGTTGGTAGCGGAACGTTCTACATGCTGCAGGCGTTGGTACTTCTTTGGACGATAACAGTAGTGTCGGCCAACAAGCGATACTGTGGCCCTGAGCTGGTGAAGGTTCTGCGCTTCCTGTGTGACGAGTTTCCCGATCTGCACACCTCGAGCAAGAAGGCCGGTAAGTGACAGCCAGAGCCGGAAACGGATCGTAAGAATCACCTTTCGATCACCTCGTTTGGTTTTTTCCCCCCCCCCCGTTTCAACAGTGGACCCTTTCATGAAGACGGACATGAGCAACGATGAGTGGATGACCACGGACGATAGCGCGCAGCAGCAGATGATACTGGATCAGCAGCTACAGTCGGTCGGCATGGTGGACGATAGTGCCACCGTACCGGCCTGGATGAACATGGTATACCCGTCGAACTACATGTACCGCCATGGAGCGGGACACAACGAGCTGATACCGGCACGGTTCCGCAAGAGCCGCGGTGGTATCGTGGAGGAGTGTTGTTTGCGACCCTGCGGCATGAACCAGCTGCTGCAGTACTGCAAAAAGGTCAGCACATTCTAAGCCAGCCGCGACATGACAGTGATGATCGGTTAATCTCCATTATTGAATGAAACGTTAACGGAGGCCGGCTAGTGGGGCTGAGTGTCGAGGAATCATCGAATGGCGCGTACAAAATGGTACAAAGAAGAAACACAAACTTACCTTAGCTTATCCTAGTAGCTTAAGCTCACAAGCTCTCGCTGTTATTAGATCTCGCTTTATAATTAACGATGTTGCTACCTTTGTTGCACGGTTGCGATGAGCAGGCCAGTGGGCAGATTAAACGGAACGCCTATTTAACTGCGTACACTCCTTAACCTAAGCTGTACGCGTTTACCGGTACGGTTATTATTGGACAAAATGAAACTATACAATAAAGCAAACCTATCAATTATTGGCCATTTGCAAACATTGAACAAAAAAAATGCACAAACATAATTTGTACGGATGGATCCATTGAACTTACTGTAATACTGGTTGGGTTGACTTTTTGTATGTGTGTGTGTATGTGTGTGGAAAGAACTTGAACGAACCTTGCCCGAATTCCGAAAAGATTTTTCTCACATTGAGTCATCCATTTGAACTTTTAGTTGGGATACTAATTCTGATTCTTGTTTTATTATCTAGGCGCATGATGTTGGTTAAATATGACACAGATTCCAAACTTAAATAACCTAAAAAGATTAAACAATGTATTCTAAGCTACAGAGTACAGAAAAATACCTTTTGGGAACGTTTACCGTGGAGTTTTAACTATTTATTTGTTCATGAACCAAATGAGACATGCTTCTTATGAGTTAAATATATTTTTAAAGGATTTAATTTAATTTAATTCTTATTTATTTAATCTTTAAAGGGTACTGAGGCCTATTTGAAAGAAGATACGAATAAAATTTTCACAACAAACATAGGACATGGTATTCAGTTAATAAGCTGAAGTTGAATGTGTCCAAAACAGTGCTGAGAACCTCGAGAGCGATGAGCGCTAGAACAAGCGTCCGAACCTATTCTTAGTTTTGAGCACATTAATCATGTTTTTATAAACTATTAAAAAATATTAACAATAAATATATCTCCTAAACTGATAAATCAATAACTTCTCCAGTAGTACAGGCCCTGTTATATAGTGGTAGGTCTTCGGCAGACCTCACAAGAGACTTTCACAGTAAATCCAGTAGAAAAGCGTAACTTTGGAGAGGCATCAAAAGGAAGTGGATTTTTTTATACAATATCTGGTTATATGTTCGACCCATTAAAGTACGATTGATCAACATAAAAGGAGATATTTCACATGTCACAGAACGTAGTTTTTGATAGTGACTAGTTAAAGTCTCACAAAAATTGATAAATGAAATGCGTAGATGCTATATAGCTGCAGCTTCTGTCATAAATAATCAATTAAAACACATCACATATTATGGTGACCTGAACATACCAAACCCAAAAATCGGCATCTCTTGGTAATATAGTTCGTACCGGCGCCTGTTGTTAACACCTGCTCCTTAGGTATCAAAAATCTCATCCTTAAGCTAAATTGATCAGGATGTAAATTGTGATAAAGAAACCAGGCATGTCAACCAAAGATGTCCCAAGCTTGTCGTCGCAATTAATTAAAGAAATTCTGTCTTCTCTTCTTTGGCACTACAACCGCGTGAGGTTTTGGCCTGATATTACTAACTTTCTGTGACTTAGTTTTACCCGTAGCTGAATAGTAAGTCCTACGTACGGGGAGGCGGTCCGGACGGGATTCGAACCCCGGTCCTGCCGTGTGTAGACCGGCGCCGTTATCGTATGCACCACCGGAACGCCCCAATTAAAGAAATTACAAATAAAAATATGGTTGTAGTAATTCATGTGTTGATACTTTATTTTCTTACTACTAAAAATATAAAACAATTATTTTTTATTACCCTTTGAGTTGCATTCAAACAGCTACATAAATTTAAAGATTATTTTTTTTTTTTATTTCGAAACTATATGCTTAAGCAAATTAAGGGGCCTTTAGTAGACAATGTTTAAAACAAGACAAAATATTAAAAAAGGTTTTCTTGAAGCATCCTTCTTTTCTTCAATTAATAAACTTTTATTAGTATACTAAATACAGGCTTTAATTACAATCTGTTCGAATAGTAGATTTAGCAGACAGTTTAAACGAAACGTTCGTTTTCTTAGTTGTTTGCTTTTGCGGCCAACAAATAAATTACGATTTCTTCAAAAGCTCTCAGTTGCTAGTGATTTTCAAGCAAAATATTTCTCCCCCAGCATTATAACAATCAATTCTGAGAAGTGTTTTTGCAAAAAGGTTCGACATGTAAACAAGAAAGGAATGCATTCGTAGCAAATTATTAGTAAAAATGAATAACAACTGCTTTTGTTGATGTTGTGCTGTAAACGTTTAAAAAAATATACATATTTGATAAACTTCTGGAAATATATTCTCCAGCAGTAATATTTGTATGTCCTCACATGTGTGTCCCAACTTTCCTTAAACTTACTTTGTAAATAAGTGCGAAAAGCATGCATTATCCGTCATCCCTGGCAATAGCCACACTTTAACTGCACTGCAGCTTCATTAATAGTGTTTGACAAGGAGACTATGTCGCCAGTCTCGCTGCATAATAAGTGGCTACAGATGGCATCACGCGCATTGGGGATGGCACCCTTCGGTATATAACAATAACTCCTGTGCCATGTATCAACGATTTACAATAAGAAAGATTACTATTAAAATTAAGCTAAATAAAGTTAAAATTGTTAGTATAAAATAAAGTGTCACAACTGGAGCATCTTTTTCGGCGATTCTTAACTAAAATCTGTTTCGACTGTTGTTGCCATAGGTGCGGCAGGTGCATCTACTATTACGCCCTCCAGTGTAGATTGGAATCTGGGTTGTTTTTCCCGGATGGTTACCAAGCTTCCACATGTTGTTGCCATGGTTTAAAAATAAATTATCCCAGAAAAGTGCACTATATAAGCCGTGCCATTATTGCAGGTAGTTCATTCTGTTCGTTAACCTGCAACCGGTCTCCTAGGTACAGAGAGGTAGAGCTGAAAGAAGGTAATTGGAAATGCTTTTGGAGGCATCCAAAAGTTGCAAGTGAATGAGTTTTGTTTAAATCTTTTTAAAGATATCAAAGACACTAAAGCGGGTAACCGCTTGCACCTTCAGGACTAAAGATGAAAGACCCCCGGGGATACGTTAATGTTGCCTGTTTGATCGTGCTGATTACTGTTGCTGGAAGTCTACCAACGGTTAAGGCAAAACGTTACTGTGGCAATCAGCTAGCGAGTGCGTTGACGATGTTATGTGTGGAATATTACACGTTGGAAGATCTCAGAAAGAACACAGGTATGAGAATGAGCACTCTCAGAGCATTGTTTTTTTTTGTTGTGTTTCTATTTTTCACTAAACAATGGCGAATTTTCGTTTCAGTTGGGTTCTACCCACAAATGTCTGCTAACCAGTTCACATCGCAATCGGGCGAGTGGTCCGGGGAGAACTACAATGAGAATGAATTTAAAAGAAATTTTCACGTGGTTCCACAATATAACGCATTGGACGCGGTCGATGACGAGATGACAGCAGAATGGTTTAAGAAGAAACCTTTCCATCGGTTCACTGTGCCTCATATTAGTGCACGCGTTCGGCGAGATGTAGCGACCGAATGCTGTCGGGAGGATTGCAGTATGAGCCAGCTCCTGTCCTACTGTAAGGTGGTAGCGCCCGGAATATTGAGCGATTAGAACACCTCTTTTGAGTCAAAACCGAACTAAACTAGTGAGGGGGAATGCGCATTTATTTATTTAGAGGGACTTGTGAGCAAATATGGTCGCATACAATTTTTAAACACTTATTTCTTAGTTGTAACGAATTGCATGAGGGAAATCGCTTAAGGAAGGTAGGACAGTTGTAACATAGAACGGTTTGTGGCTGTAAAAATGAATGAGCAAAGAGAGGATGGCTTTCAATAAAATTTCTTAACGCAAATGAAGATGCTTGGCTATGTATGTATTGGTTGCCAATGCTTTACAAGAGTACAATGTGTACAATGAAATTATGCCTGGACTAATTTTTTTTACTAGGAGTCGATGAGTCAGTATGTCGGAATATCCTTGACCGATTCCACAAGTATTACATTGCTTCTATGGCTTTGGAGATCAGCTGAACGCACGATGTTGGGCAGAAAAATATTGGAACATAATTTTTTATTATGTTATTAGCTTCGAAATTATTGGACTACATTCTTTGTTAGATATTTTTAAAACCCAAAAAATAGGTGACAATCATTACCAAGTAAAGCTACATCTGGACCATCGCTCTCGGCATTTTGTTGTGATAGTTAGACAAGGTCAGACAAGGTTTTACTACTAAATGAACTTCTGTACCTTCGAGTAGCTGCTTGAAATGGCTTGTTCATCGCAAATGGACCACTTTACTTGTCTAATGAGAGATTTAAAGCAACATCAAGAACACGTTTAATGACCGAAAACAGATTTTCTTATGACGCTATCCACTTCTTTAGATTGGAGTCAGTCAATGTTTTCTCACATCACAGTCCTGAATGCTGCCTACAAGATCCTGTCCGCAATACTCTTCTGCAGACTTGTGCCCCTTGCTACAGATTTCGTCGGGAGCTACCAAGCTGGATTTGTTGGAGAGAAATCCACTACCGACCAAATCTTCACTCTACGGCAGATCCTCCAGAAGTGCCGGGAGCACCAGATCCCCACACACCACCTGTTCATCGACTTCAAGGCAGCCTACGACACCATAGATCGTACTGAGCTATGGAACATCATGCGGCAGTACGGTTTCCCTGCGAAGCTGGTACGGCTGTTGAGGGCTACAATGGACGGTGTGCAGTGCAAGGTGAGAGTGTCGAACATGCTGTCGGAATCGTTCGAATCTCACAGGGGACTGAGGCAAGGGGACGGACTCTCCTGTTTGCTGTTCAACATCGCTCTGGAAGGTGTCATGCGAAGTGCGGGCTTCGACATCCGAGGCACGATTTTCACCCGGTTTCTCCAATTCCATGGCTTCGCGGATGACATCGATATCATCGGGCGAACATCTGCGGCGGTGTGCGAAGCGTACACCCGACTGAAACGCGAGGCCGATAGGATTGGATTGAGGATCAATGCGACGAAGACAAAGTACCTGCTTGCCGGAGGCTCTGACCGTGATAGAGCACGACTCGGTAGCAGAGTGTTGGTTGATGGCGACGATCTTGAGGTAGTAGAGGAGTTTTGCTACCTTGGCACGATCGTAACTTCGGATAACAACGTAAGCAGCGAAATCCGAAGGCGCATTGTTCAGGGGAATCGTGCCTACTACGGACTCCACAAACTCCTGAGATCCAGAAGACTCCAACAACGCACGAAATGCGCCATATATCGCACACTGATACGGCCGGTAGTCCGCTACGGGCACGAGTCCTGGACTATGCTGGCAGAGGACGCCAATGCACTCGCCATGTTCGAACGGCGGGTGCTACGGACTATCTTTGGCGGTGTGTGCGAGCAGGGCGTGTGGAGAAGGAGAATGAACCACGAGCTAGCTGAGCTGTTTGACGATGCAGATATCCTGACGGTTGCCAAAGCCGGAAGGTTACGCTTGTTGGGTCACGTGATTAGGATGTCGGACTCATGTCCTGCCTGGAAGGTGCTCGTCAGCGACCCGTTCGGCACGAGGCGTAGAGGAGCACAGCGAGCTCGTTGGCTGGATCAAGTGGAGTCAGACCTGAGGGATATCGGATGCAGCCGGGGGTGGAGGAGTGCAGCCATGGACCGAGTTTCCTGGAAGCGGATTGGACGCCAGGCCCTGTCTACAAGACGTGCTCCGCAGGAGCAGGCCAGGAAAGAAGAAGAATGTTTTCTGTACATAACGGAGATGGTAGAATTTTACATTGATTTGGTGGAAGTGACAAGATGAGTAAAGGAAATCTGTTTTCCAACGTAGTATTTTTCACCCGTTACTAAGGTCTCAATAATGTATTCAGCCTCCTAGTAGTCCATGGTGAGAGCGAGGTATTTGGGAATTGGGACAACCCAGCTAGTGACACAACACAAAATCGTACTATCCTTTTCAGTTCTTGAACGACAAGTTTTCTTCCTTGGACAGACTTTTCCGACACCTCTAACACGTACCATATGCGGCGATGCATCTGATGGCTGCCCGCTCTAATCCAAAAATTTAACCCGCCGACATCCACGATACTGATAGAAAAATGTGCCTAAATTTCGGATCTACTCGTTCTAGTGAGTCGTAATTTTAATACTTTACTTTACGATTTACAAAGGATAGGGGAAAAATTTATCTTTCAAAGCTCTAATTCTAATTTATTGGAGATAAAGCGTACTACTTTAATTTATCGCAGATGTTCATCTACCGTCGGACTATCCCGTGATCACATCTAATAATACTTTTTCTCAGAGGCGACGTCTAGCGGAATCACACGGTACTCTCATGGCAGTCAGGGCTGATCAAATTATTTTGGCAATATGGCCTTCTCGTTATGGTGCCGTGTTGTTATTGTATTATCTTATATTATGTGTCTGTCTCGAGGTTACACAAATGTGACTGATAGACTATTTAGCTCAGCTTAACTGCTAACCTAAGAGCAAATCTTACTAGAGAAACGGAAGCGGAAGGACATTAAGGCATACGAAAATCTAAATCATGAGACGAGTGGTTGAAGCAAAACAGATCATATTAGTGAGCAGGCGCTGAAAACTATTAAAGAAGGACGAGGTCGCAAGTAACAAGAAGGGACATAAACGTGTGTTGAGGATAGGAGCGTGGGGGGCATCGAGGTGATCGAAAAGAAGGGAAGCTATTAAAGAGGATTGAGCAAGGGAACAGCAATCTTGCAGAGTGCTCAATCGTAATATCCGACGTCTGGACTCGTAAGGAAGTAGGACGAATCACAAAACAGTTATCGGGTGACAAACCTGATATGTTGATATTGTGAGACTAATCATCTGTACTTCATCACAACTTCGTTTTTGAGAGGTTCGATTTTACTTATCTTATTTTACTTTACTTATTCGAGGTTCGAGGCGTATCGGGTTCTATAGACAGATTTACAGAGATTCTATAGGACAGCCTTAAAGGACTTTAAAGGCTTGATCACCCAGTGCCATTCGATGCACGATGGTGAGATGGTATTGTCTTTCCACACAAACGGGGCCAAAAATCCTATTTCGTCAGTTGAAATGTTCTTGGTCAAAACTTTAAAGGTTCTATTCAGTCCCAGCTTCGTCCGGTAGGCAGCCATCACCCTTGCGCTTAATTCAACGTCTATGTTGTTGTCGGTGCTGACTTTTGACCCCAGATAGGTGAAGTTGTGGACGATTTCAAAGGTGCAATCAAGCAATCTGCACCTATCTTAGACAAGATCACAACAGAAAATAACGGCGCCGAATGGGGTTTGACACACGCTGGACATTGTCACGATTGACATCCGAGGACATCTCAAGACATCACAAATGGCGTTAAATTTTCCACACATACGTCGTAGCAGGTCACGGGAACCAATGGCAGTGCGAGGATCGAAAATTTTCAAAATTGCCATTAAGAAGCTATGTATTACTAAAAGACAACCTAGGTTAAGAAGGTAGCCAACATCGGGCCAGAGCTAACGCCGTCCTGCAACAATTCACCAACCACCAGCTCCCTCCGATCATCCAATCCACCCGCCGGGGAATACGTCCCTGGTACCACCGCACTCCTGCCATTGACTGGGAACTAAAACACCTACTCCGGGGACCCGGAAAAAGCAGTCACATCGCCAATAGCACCTTTACGCACCTGATCCGAACTAAATACCAGCGCCATCACCACATCTTCACAGACGTTAATCCGTTAATCGGATGTCACCCGGCTGTGGGATCCATTCCAATCACGACAACTGCGCCATCAAACTTCCTAACCATACATCCATCTTTTCAGCCGAAGCAATAGCCATCCGACTTGCCGCCGAAGAAGGTCTTTGGACCGACATTCCGAATGCCATCTTCACCGATAGTGCCAGTGTTCTGAACGCCCTCGAACCTCTCCAAAGACCCCCACATCCAGCTCCTTGACGACATCCCATCATCACCTGCAATAACTTTCTATTGGATTCCGGGTCATTCCGGAATCGACGGAAATGAGAAAGCCGATCGACTGGCTAACGATTGTCTTTTCCGTCCAGCCGAACCACACAGCGTCCTTTCACGCCGAGGCACCATCCGCTTCACTAACGCAATAGTCGCTCAACACTGGAACACCACTTGGCACAACCTAGACCTCTCTACAAAACTCCGCTCCATCAAGTACAACACAGCACCTTGGGATGATCCCGATTCCAGCCACATCCAACGAGTCCTTTCCCGGCTTCGCATCGGTCACACCCACCTGACACACTCCTATCTTCTCGATAGATCCAGTCCACCACTTTGCAACTTCTGTGGCGTCGACATTACGGTCCGCCACATCCTTACCGATTGCCATGGATACACTACACACCGAGCCACCTGCCAACTTGATACTGACCTAGCCATCATACTATCACCCGACAAACAACAGCAGAACCGCCTCATCCGATTTTTACGCATTAGCAACCTGTACCGAGAAATTTAAATTCAACGCACAATAGTTTTACCAATACAAGAATTACATGTAATAGATAAGCCATACTCGCAATAGTTGTAACACACATGTAACAATAGACAGTAAAGAGGCGAATGTGGTCTCTAAGACCCAAAGCCTCTATAAATAAATGGATAAAAAAAAACTAGAAGACAACCGTGTCCTTCGAGTCGAAGGATCAGACACCTAGTCCTATATTCCAGGCGGACGCCACCACACTATGCTTGCGTACTTCATCACCGACCGATTAAGGCAACAGTACAGTGTCTTTACACACATCTTGCGATAACGTGATCGCGCTGCTGTTAGGAGGAGAGCTCATTTCCTTAACAAACTAATGTCTTTCAAAACGCTGTCCATTTAGCGTGTAATTGAAGACTGGCAGAAGCTCATGATCGGCTGAAAGTGATCGCTATACATTTGTCGACGCAAAGCTTTAATATGTTGCGCTTGCACCAGCAGTGTAATTGAGCATGGTTTTTGATTCTTCAAAGTGTACAACAGATTACTTTTTAGTGGTAATGCTAATGTCAAGAGATCTTCAGCCTACCATCACTGGCTGTCCTTGACTTGATTTTACCCGTCGCTGGATTGTCAGTCCTGCTTATAGGATGATGGTCCCATTACCGTCGTGTGAATACTGGGACTGGGCCATTGGATCACCCTCGCAATTAGAATATTTTTTGCATTTACTTGTACAAGAAAAAGATGACTAGCTGACACAGCATCATCCTATAGAACTGGTAAAAAATGTGCCCTTTCAGTACAGTACGCTATTTTCGTACATTTTGCACGAACAAGGAGAGCGAAGAAGGAGAAAAGGGCAGGGTAAAAACGGTCACCGATAAGGGACAGCCACTCATTCACCGATTAATCATCGCAACATGGTTTCGTTGCAGGGACGCACACGTTCCAGCTCGTACCAGTTTGGCTGGGCGGAATCGAGGTTTACATGCCATCGAGATGTGGAAAGCAAAGCAAACAACAAAAAGCAAAAGCAAACGACACAATGCTGCAGGGGGTGGTGGCTTGTAGGAAAACAGAGCAAGCGAGCGAATAAAACAAAAAAAAAACAACAGCGAACCCGATGGACATCAACCAGACACGGCATACAGATCGGCGGCATGGGAAATGCAACTCAATCAACAGAAATGTTTCAGCAGATTGAAGGTCAGCTGCTGGGGTGCCTGGTTCGATAGGATGTGAGTGAGCGGTCCATTTCATAACACGTAAGTCATAACATGGTCGGGCAGTGGGCGCACAGGCCGCAGGCAAGATGCATCTCTCAATGGGGTGAATTTTTATTTTTGTTTTGCTGTTTTCTGTCGTCGGCTGCTAGTCACGCATCGGAAATGTGATCCATCGATTGACGACGGCGGACGACGCGGTCAGAACGCGGTATCAGCGCACTCGATCGATATGGTCCCCCCCCCCCCCCCGCCCGATGGGACCGATCCGCCGGCCAAATGGTCAATTGGCTGCGGCGACAGTGTGTCGTGCGGATGGCTGGGTTACGAACGTTCTGAAACCTAGTTGTAAGTCGCGCCCGGACCGGCGCACTCTTTTCCAAGAGCATGATTTTCGGAAGCGTCAAGATACAGAAAAATGAAACAGACACACACACACACACTGTCGTTACTGTCGTTCATTAATGGCTGAAGTTGACTTTAATTAAATCTAGTACCACGTACGCGGCTTACCCTATTGATAGACAGAGGAGAGCCTACGCAGGCATATACGATCACATTCGTTCAGAGGACACAGGGACACAAGTGGGGGTGGGAGAGTGTTGGGTCGAAGGTGTACATCTGGGCGTTGGAAAGTGTGGTTGATTCCGTTTTAAATCTTTCATCGTCATTGCATGCCTAAGCTGACTGCTGAATGCTCTTACCATCGATTTGGTTGCCTTACTGAACTGCTAGTACACACATTGCTTCTCTCACTCTCAACACACACACACACACATGGTAAGTCCTCCATGGCATATAATTCATCGTTACATCGATTTGTTATGTTTTAAAACTCCGTTTTTCTGTTCTTATATCTTGTCTCTAGGTTTTGTCATCTTCTTTCTCCCGAATGGCTCAAATAAATACGCACCGAAGAGCAGGTGGTGCGAGCAGACCAGCAGACAAACACCATCACGCATCTTCGTACCTTTCGTTTTTACTGCCGCCAGCGAACCGGCCACCAGCAGCGATTGCAGGTGAATAAGTTACCACACGTGCTTAAACATCGCAGAAAACACTACCATGTACACCTTCTTTATCATCTCGCACCCTTGACCGTGTACTAAATATATATATATGTATATACTATCGAATCGAATGGTAGCGGTACGGAACTCGGCACCAGTGAGCAGCCAGTGTATGGCCAGGGTATATCCAGGGTTGAACATGGGGGTTTGAAGCAAGTCCACACAGAAAGGAGGACTGGTGGATCACTTTCAATACCGAGATTCCGTCACACACGTTCCGTTCGTAACACAGAAGCGCTATATTATCGTTACTCGTAATGTGTATACATGTGTATATTGGGAATATATATAAAAAAACGGAAAGTTTGAAACTCCTTCCATATCGAAGTAACAAGCTAGAGCATGGTTGTGGTATATTTGAGTGTATAAAACGTAGAGGACGCTCGTCTCAACTTCACCCGACGGTACGATAGGGTTGAAACGGTACAGAAAACGAAGAAAGCGATGGAAGGTACACAAATTATAGTAATAAAGCACAAGCTAAAGACAAAAATGGCGAGACGCTTGAGATGCCCAAACGGTCTCGGAGTTCCTTCGCGTGGAGCGCTTGCTCATATAGAATCTTAAAGGGGTGTAGTGTAATGTAGTATAGAATAGTTTCGCAGCTAATTGTAATATTCTATAAAAAAAAGATTACCGCTGTACTAGTAATTGATCTACCTTGACGTAACGATTTGGGGGAAGTGCGAGTAAAATTTGCAAAATAAAGAAAAAAGTATATATAAAAACTGGATAGAATAACACGCAAGCAGTTGTTTACTACGAACAGAGCACAATGTTGACCGTTGTAGAAGCATTTGTTACATCCTTTTTCTCTAGTTTCCCGATTGGCGCCAAACCACCAAAAACTTAAACGCGTCTCGGCATGTGCAGGCGGCGGCTGATCGGATTAGTTTCCGGTTCCGATTCAATCACAGTACGCTCGCAGCTCGACGTAGGAGCAGCTCTTCTTGCAGCACTCATCGTAGATACCGCCGGAATTGCGCCGACTGCGCCGATGCACACCGGCCCCAGGATACGGGAATCCGGGCGGCAGTGTATCGGGCAGTGTTGCTACCTCCACCTTTACGCGCTGCTGATCGTGGACGTAATCTGCAAGACCGGAGAGACGAGTACGAGATTAGTAAGGCACGCAAGAAGCGTTGGGAATGGATATAGGGAGCGTACCGGTTCGGTAGTGGGTTAGCATCGGATATCGGCCCTGGCAGAGAAAGGCTAGCGTCTCCGTAAGCCGACGGCCGCAGTAGCGTGAGCGTGTCAATTGACTGATCAACGCCTCGCTGTTCGGTGTGGAGCTGGCTTTACTTTCGTTCAGCAGCAACAGCACAACCACCGCTACGATCAGGACGGAATTCATACCGACAAAGGTGGATCGCATCTGGAAGTAAAAAGATTTAGAAACAGCGCATTAGTATTTCTAGTCTAGTAGGCATGGACTAAAGCAGTAAGGGACAGCTCACGACGTTGGATCTGTCATTCGTGTGTGACCTATACGTAGTAGACCTTGGTAAGCGGTTTTCCCGGAACAGGTCCAGTTACAAAAGTTTATTGACATGTCCGGCTAGCTGTCATGATAAGGGCTCCTGTTTTGAGGATCGGTCTGAGCTTATCTGATTGACATTCCGTTTTCATGTGTTGAAATCAGCCACACGAAAAACGGTAAGTACACAATCTACACAGCGTGATAATGTGTGCGCTGTGCTCTTAACTTACAAACCTCCAATTAGTAGTAAGTGTTTAATGGGTGATAAACAAAACACTCGCCAGCCTGATTTGGTGTGGGAAACACAAGTGTGCGAGAGAAACCAAGAAAACAAGCACGAGCCATGCGAGATGCTTGCTGGTCATGGACCATACAAGAGTTCGCACCTTGGACTTAGATTAGAAGAAGTAAACAACATCACACACACAGCGCAACGGTTCGGCACACCGGGTCAGAGTTGTTTCCGGCTGTCGGTGGCTTTTGCAACCTGTTCCTGTTCCTTGACCGATCCCACTTATCGATCCCAATGCCGGGAAGGTGTGTTAAAATTAGCATTCCCACACCCCGGGTCCGCTTCGCTTATCAGTCGCCCGTTTACAAAGGGCCATGGGCGGCCGACAAGAGCCTAGGGGAGATGGAAGAAATCGGGAACGGAATTTCCTTTCGTGGAATAACACTGCCCCATGAGCTCGGCTAGTGGGCAGTGGTAGTCGCGGGCCGCACAGCCGCTTCGCAGTTTGTTTGTTACTGAGCCGCGTTACTGTCAAGATTGACAGCGCGAGGGCAGCGGCTCGATCGGTGTGATCTGTTGGTGCGATAGTTGCTTTACTTCAGCGCATCTCCGGGAGTGCTTTCAAATTTCTTCCAAGGTTTTCGATGTTCCCGAGAACGGTAATTATGCTACGGTGTTGCGCTTGTTTTTTTGGTACAATCAACTGCCGTGTTCGGTCGCCAGTCGCCATAAATGTCGTCCGAGTCTGTGAACGCGAAGCGCTAGGGAGACGATTAATTGGGGTTCATTGAAGGAAATAATCGCCCGCAGGGCGGACGCACAGTTGAAGGCCACGGTGATCAGCCAGAAGTCCTTGGATTTTGGAGTGAATCCTACGGTCGCTGGCCGGATGACTGACGTTCGTTTTTGTTTTATTATTGGTCCGATCCATTAGCACGGGACTGGGACAACGGGCAACAATAAACCAATCAACGATACATCGACATTGGCATAATCGGGAGAGTCACATGATGCAGTGGACGTACCGTGAAGAAGACGACGTTCTGTCGGAGCGAAGAATAAGTGTACTGCAGACATACTTGGGTAGATTGCAACCAACAGTGCAATCTACCATCTATACGAGTATCGCAAAACTGTCAGAAGAATAAGATGTCACCGAACCTGTCGATCCTGAGCCCTGTGGCCAGTCCATGATGTGCTGCTACAAACGGTGCATTGAACCTCTCGTAAGCGCCCATTCAAATGCTAAACACTCTCAATTTGTTTAGCGTGACGCGTTCGTTTAAGTCCCGAAAAAAACGATGAATCGGTCCTACTGTCACTATTATGCCATCACGCGATAGACCATCAAATCCGGGTCTCGCAATTGATCTAATAAAATAAAAGAAGTAATGATGGTGACGAAAATTCGCGAAATATCCGGGTTATACGCACGGATGACCTCGCGCACCGTACACCACACACGAGGCGGACACTCTCGCTTGGTGAAAATAAAGGCATCGTCTGTCCCTGTATGGAAAACTGTATTCACACAAAGCGGGACCTTTTTGGCGGACATGCGGAACGGACACCGAACGGCCCATTATGACATCGCACCGGTGCTCCTGCTGAGCGCGATGAGCGAGCGCACCAGTATCTTGCGTCAATGAATAAAAATGGAATAAATTGAATTCAACCGCGTGTTCCCTCGATGGGGGAGGGCAGTGTTGTCCTGTGCCGCTTACTAATGGGATCTTGCCGCACGGGTCAATTGAGAGCACAGTCGGTTCGGCGACAGATTGCTCTTCCTGAACAGAGAAAAAAGCAAACACCGCCAAACAACCGCTCACAATCGGCACACCGGCACACATTCGCATCTCGTGAGGTCGTGACTTGTGCTTCTCCTCGCCAGCTTCATACCATGTTTGACACTTGATGGAACAGGATCGGGGTCCCGTACTGACCTCACGGGGGTTTGTTTTTTGCCTGCCTGTGTTGATGCGTTTGATTGATGGATTCGCTGCGATTCGCTAAAAGGGAACCGTGTGGTCGGGCATGTGTAGCGTGCGAGGGGTCACGGTCCCGCTGCCGGGGAGTTGTCACCGTTTTGGCTGGACGCTGGAATTCGATTCGGTCTCGTGTGGGCTAGAGTTCAACTGCACCAGGCAGTAAAGTACGATCATTAGCTACACAAGCGAAAAGCAGCAACGGAGAGCGGCAAATTCGCCACTGCCACTGGTGGGCGTCGCTTGGACCTGGTTGGGTGATGCTCGAAATAGATACAGAGTCTGGTTGCGATAAGACCTCCGGATACCGGTACGCGAGACGCGCGCGTTCGGTCTAAATTCCGACGAATGTACGCCGCAATGTGTTCGACTTCGCTGCAACCGGCGGCTACCGTTATCGGCACGAAGTGTGGTCAACGCTAGGGTGCTACAGGCCCCGGACACGCGGACAAATGAAAACAAATGATTTCATTAAAACAATCGTGCTGGATTCTGTCCGGGTTTTCCACGGGTTTGCTAGATTCTGGGACGCAAGCAATGTTCGCCAGTTCCTAGACCGGGCCTAGCGGAGCCTGCCTGTTTGGTGTGATTTGTGAACGCACTTACTTGCCGGGGGCCCGCGACGAATCCGACAGATTGAGCAGGATTAAATTTTTGTGTTAACATAACGACACAAGCTTGTGCGGGGCGTTATGGGGTAACCGGTGGCGAAGGGCTTACATTTATGCTGATTGCTCTTTCGCCCACCACCACAGTCAGTGAGGTACTGGTTGAAGCGATGCAATTTTCAATTTTGAAGGCGCTTCAGGATTGAACTTTGATCGCTGAGTGGTAGGCTAAAGCGCGACGGGTTTTCGTGTTGGAAGTGAGAAATTGTGGACTAGGTTTCGTTTCCTATTATAGAGTTTTATGGCACGGTAATTTGTACTCACTTGAGAAGGATACAATTGAATTGTGTGTAATATGTTTAGATAATTAGCTGTAGAATCATATTTTTTACATTTTCGTTTAAATTGCTTCTACTTGTGCGTGATATCCTTTGATGTTCCTTGAACTTCCTTAGAAGACCTTGATAATCATAACACAGAGGTTGCGATACATGCTAGGATACTAGCCAGCTAATCGATCTTACAATAGCCTTATAAACATTCTCTACCCAAGACGACGGGTGTAACCAGGACTTTATAGAACATCTATAGTCCCAGTACTTACATGCGTCTCTGAGACACAGATTCTATCAAAACCGGACAAAAGTATGCTCGATCGTAAGTGATTCAAAGCAATTCCAAACTGCACCAGGCAGTAAAGTACGATCATTAGCTACACAAGCGAAAAGCAGCAACGGAGAGCGGCAAATTCGCCACTGCCACTGGTGGGCGTCGCTTGGACCTGGTTGGGTGATGCTCGAAATAGATACAGAGTCTGGGTGCGATAAGACCTCCGGATACCGGTACGCGAGACGCGCGCGTTCGGTCTACATTCAGACGAATGTACGCCGCAATGTGTTCGACTTCGCTGCAACCGACGGCTACCGTTATCGGCACGAAGTGTGGTCAACGCTAGGGTGCTACAGGCCCCGGACACGCGGACAAATTTTGGCAAATGATTTCATTAAAACAATCGTGCTGGATTCTGTCCGGGTTTTCCACGGGTTTGCTAGATTCTGGGACGCAAGCAATGTTCGCCAGTTCCTAGACCGGGCCTAGCGGAGCCTGCCTGTTTGGTGTGATTTGTGAACGCACTTACTTGCCGGGGGCCCGCGACGAATCCGACAGATTGAGCAGGATTAAATTTTTGTGTTAACATAACGACACAAGCTTGTGCGGGGCGTTATGGGGTAACCGGTGGCGAAGGGCTTACATTTATGCTGATTGCTCTTTCGCCCACCACCACAGTCAGTGAGGTACTGGTTGAAGCGATGCAATTTTCAATTTTGAAGGCGCTTCAGGATTGAACTTTGATCGCTGAGTGGTGGACTAAAGTGAGAGGGGGTTTCGTGTTGGAAGTGAGAAACTGTGGACTAGGTTTCGTTTCCTATTAGAGAACGGTAATTTGTACTCACTTGAGAAGGATACAATTGAATTGTGTGTAATATGTTTAGATAATTAGCTGTAGAATCATATTTTTTACATTTTCGTTTAAATTGCTTCTACTTGTGCGTGATATCCTTTGATGTTCCTTGAACTTCCTTAGAAGACCTTGATAATCATAACACAGAGGTTGCGATACATGCTAGGATGCTAGCCAGCTAATCGATCTTACAATAGCCTTATAAACATTCTCTACCCAAGACGACGGGTATAACTAGGACTTTAAGGAACATCTATAGTCCCAGTAATTACATGCGTCTCTGAGACACAGATTCTATCAAAACCTGACAAAAATATACTCGATCGTGAGTGATTCAAAGCAATTCCGTAGCAGACCAAAACGTTCAAGCATGTAGATAAGGAAGTTGAATAAAGAACTACAGCAGAGCGTCAATAAATACCTTTGGCACTTTGGTAGGTATGGCGAGCAAGGTCGTCGCCTAGGATTGAACGATTTTTAAGTTCGCTACTACAATGGAGCTTCGGAACTACTTTAGAACTTTAGAACCAGCAGGATTCGAACATCATTTCAGACAAGCGAGTCAAACAAACCAACAAGTCAAAGCCTTAAAGCCTTTAAAGACTCTCTTAGATCATATCATAGCAATAAGAAATTAGTGAAAATATGCAACAACAAAAATATAAAACAATATACTTTGATTCAATGATAATCCCGCCGCAGCACTCACTTACTGTTGCCCCCCGTAGCTTTAAAATCCTTTTTGGGGTCAACTACCCGACCCCATCAAAGCATACACATTCCTTATCGCTGCTAATCAGTCTTGATGATCGCTGCTCTCGGTACACTTCAATCGCCCGTCGTCGAAACGTAATTCCAAAACCGAACCCATGTTCCCTTTTAATTTCGGCTTACCTTGAGATTTACATGGGTGCATCATGACCCCCCCGCCCCCCGTTGATGGGCAGACAGGCAAACCATCCAATCGACCATCTCGAATAATGGCAAAGGGATGATGTTGGTGTGCAATCATGGTCCACTCATTGCCCCGCGGAAAGCGCCGATCGCTCGCGCCACGTTTTGTTGTTTGTTTGTGAACCGTACTGCGAAACGATGCACCCAGCAGACAGACACTTGCACATTCCGACACGTAATGGTGGAAGACACGTGAGGGAAGCAGCGCGAAAGAAGCGCGATTGCAGCAATAATGAAAGGAAAAGAAATCTGCCCCCAAGACCTATGCTTCTCGCTTCCTCACACCACACCACGAGTTGGCAAGGAGCGGAATCTGTCTGTGTCTGACCGCTGCAAAAGAACGAGAAATAACGAGAAGCGAATGTCGAAGGTAAGTCACCATCGTGGACTCGTTGATACTGCAGCCAGGTCTGCCGGGAGTCTGGGTTGGTGGGAGGTGGAAGGGTGAATGTGGAATGAAGAAGCATATTTATGCTGCCCGCTTACCAAAGGCAGGCGGAGGGCGAGTCTTTTAGGACGATCGTAGCGAAAACGATTCAATCACACGGTGAGCGCGTGCACATCATCGCAATCGGGACGCGATGGATGCATCGACTGGTTGGGCGCTTGACCGCTTGTTTACATCTTCGCTGAACCTAACTCTTCACCATTGCCACGCTGCTTCCGTACTGTCGCTGGCGTTGTTTGCGTTGTTTCGTCAAAGGTACGTTGTTGTGGTTGCCATTTTGGAACACATGGAACACTGTCGACCGTGCCATATGCAGCGAAGATTAAGGAAGCGATGCAAGCGATGCTACTGGTTCGGTAACCTGTCAGCTACGGGTGCACTCTACATTGTTGCAAACTTATTGCTCTGCAACGCATGAGGGCAACGATCGATTTAATTATCGTCTCAATTATCGTCTCTGCAGGTCTGTGACAACTTTCTTCTGCACATTACACACGCAGACAGTTCCACACCACTCACAAAGATCACCACATTCGGAACTTGAAAACGATCGCCTTAATGATCATTAAATGTATAGCAAAATGCATCGAATCAGTCATCGTCCAAGTGATCCATCCAGCTGTCAATTCGTTACAGCCGGGCTTAATTGAATGTTAAAAAGTGATAAATATTCATCTAGCTAAGGATCGGAATCGTCTGCCACAGCAACAACCGCTGACCACCATATGATGCACATGTGAGCATGTGTTTACATGATTACCACCAACACCACCACCACCATCACCATCACCACCACCAGCTCCCTTCAATTGAGCCCTTCAGATGAGACTGATCGCGCTTCATCATCTCGGCCGCTCGGTTCGGAGCGCCCAACATGACCTACATACACATGGTTCGCCCGCTCGGGGCACTCTCGACGCTCGGCGGGGGTTTGTTTTGCTTTACTTTTTTGTTTTTGTCCGGATATTCTGCTACAACCTTCCCGCCAACGACAAACCCCGGCACCACCCGGGGCCGATGGTGTACGATCATTTCATTTGTTTTCTCGTTGCCGCACATATCTTGGGACGCCAAACAGATGGTTGCGAGCTTGATATGCTGGTATCGGGTCTGACGGGCGGGTTTACGGTGCATGTACGGATACGAAGAAGCAAAGCGCAAGAAGGAAAGCACAAAAACAACCCAAACAAACAAAACTCGCACCCCCCGACGGGAACGGAAAACACCCTAACACGTATGCCGTGCTCTCGAGCACAGAGAGCCCAGCGGGGATTCATGGCGGCTGTTCGGTGTTGCCCTGTGACCTGTGTGACGATGGGTTAGCTCCGGAGAACCCCGGGGACCAGCTGTTTCGGCCCTGTCAGCCCTTTTGCTTGTGGCTGGCTATTTTTAGAACGTTCCGGCCCATACATTGGCCCCGGGGCAATGGAAGAGAACCTTTCGCTCACTGATAGTGAGCCGTCGCCGGAGGTAGACCGTGGCCTCGTTGAACCCGAGTCCGTGGGGAGGAAGCAGATAGACGGCCCTACTACCCTCTGCCTGCTGCCTGTATTTGTTCCGTTCCGTGGGATGGGATCGCAAGAATAAATCATAAACAACGACCCCTAGCAGCATAAAGTAGGTTCGTTGGAAACGTTGAGGGCAACTAGCAGGCAGACGATCAGCGATTAATGCTCGGGTGGGTGTTACTTCATCACCGATCGGTCGCCATGTTTGTTTGTTTGCTTTGAAATTTCGATCGTGATTAGTGTGTAGTGTGTCATGTGTCTTTGCTGATGGGCGTGAATGGTTTTCGAGCTTTTCAATGCCCTGCGAGGTTCAGCGAAGTAAGGTTAAAGTTTTGAGAAGTATTTCAATTTTTACAGAGTTTTGGACGACACCAGAGATGCCGCAATCAATCCTCAAAGTATCAAATCATTGCATTTACTTTTAGCCGTAATTACGAGAAATAGGAAAAACTGTTTGTTAAAAATCACCTCCGCAATATAGCGACCTTATAAATCTGATATTTTTGAGCAAATCATGGCTAAAAAATCTAATGTACATCACTCCAAGCATTATCGATCTTACCTTTATGCAGTGAAAGGTTTAGCAGTGGCTCGAACAAGACGCTGGGAACCGAAATCCTGCGATAGCACCGACGATACGGCTCACCGCCCTTCGAGCAGTTTTTGTTGAAAATGAAAATAAAATCAATCCAGCATCCGATCCGTTCGGTAGTACACATTCAAACCGTCAAGTCGATCGGGACGGGTACGGTTCCTGTCCACTGCTTCCTACTAGAGTGTTTAGTGTTTTTCCTTGACAGCTGTCACTTAAGATGCAGTCACTTGTGGAATGTGGTAGTGTGTTGGTTGTTACAAGTAAAATCTGCCGATAGCACGACACTGTTTGGAGCACCGACTTTCTTTTTAAACTAAACTATACAGCATGATGTTCTCTACGCACAGAAATCTCTACTCCTTGCTTGAATTTCACTATTATTCAACACACATTTCACTTATGTACTGCTTGCGTTACTGAGCACTGGGGGTTCGGTTCTTTCTCTGTTGAACTCTGCTTACTGATTAGCTTGTGGAAATAGTTTGTTTCGGTGAGCGAGGACGATTAGAGAGCAGCGTTTGCCGATAAAAATCACACCACACGAACGAATCTAATCAGTGTGACCGGACAGGAACAATCTTCAAACGGTCAAACGTTGATGTGTTGTATTGAAGAGAGCTACGGCAACTGCTGGCCGTTGGCAACGTGAGTGACGGATGCTGGATAGGGAACGATGATCCTCTACGGGGCCGATCTCGGAACGGAACGGTACGAAAGCGACGGTTTTGCGCGAAGGTGGCTTTATCGAAGGTGGCACATCGAAAACAATCGAATCAACAACAATGATTGCACCTTCACCGTTGCCGCTTTTTTGTTTTTGCTGCGGGTATGCTTGCTCCCTTGAAGACAGGTCAAAGGTCACTCACTCCTACACCCAACCAGGCTCTCTGTCAACGCACACGCTGAACAGATGCACGCACGCACGGACGCACGCACATTAAACATGCACACACACATACACAAACACGGACACACGCGCACGTTTCGAGTCCAAAGCTCGTGTTCCCCGGGAGATGGGATGGGATTGGTCGCTCGCTGCCTGCTATCTCGTCGACATCACAATTGCAATTCGGGCTCCCCGGTCGAGTGGTATCGCTTTAAATCCCGCCTCGCTCCGGCATCATGCAGATCCGTTCGATTGCCTGCTGTCTCTCTTCAACTCTGCTCGTGCATGATGGATTCGTTCTCACTCGTTGCTTACGCTCTCTTGTTGCGGATCTTGCTCTCTCTTTGGTTGCACGCGCTTCCAGCATCCGAATCTACTCGGAACGCTCAACCATACGGTGTAAACGTGATCGGTGTCGATTGATCATTTTCTTCGCCTTTGCCGCTCAACGTGAGATGTGTTTTTCTTTAGTTTCTACGATTATTTGCAGGGGTGTTTAGATGGGGTTAACAAAAACAGCTTATTAAGTGTTGCAGGGACTAAGTGCTTGACGAAGGAGTGATACGATTATCTGTCTACCATTTTTTGTATGAAGGCTGTTTACGCTTATCAATCGATTTGGCGCAGCTATGACTAAAATAGTCGAGGTACTACCATTGAAGATTTGTTCGCACTATGAGTTTTATACCTGAGTACAGTAATTGAAGAAAGTCAGGAACATCCTGATCACTTGTAAAGGGTGTTGTCGATCGATGAGACACTGAACTAACCTCAACGTCGATTAGTAACTGATCATACATATTTCATGACAGTCAAGGCTTTCAACTTATACAATAAGTTCTAGTCACTTAGGAAACAACATGTTTGTAGAATGCTTTTTTGATGTAGGAATCGAGCTAAATACATTGTGTCGAAACACTAGTTCACTGAAGTTATTTAACAATGATAAAGAGCTGGGTGAGAAATACATTGTAGGTATAAAACATTCACATTAAACAAATTGTTGAAATCTTGGCTGTAAGGATTGAATGAAAGACGAGCACATTACTTGCTTATTTGCTTTCATGAGTAATTGAAACTTTTGAATAATTGGTATTTAATTCATGTATAACAGCAAGGGGAGCAGTAAATTGATAGTTTAAATAATTTTGTAATTCTTAATTATTCTAGAATAAACATGGGAAATTAAATTATGTTGCAAGGAACAGATTGACAACTGAAGTCCCCTGCAATCCTATTATCACTCTGCATGATCTTCGCTCACTCTCCCAACTATCGGGAGATCATTGATGTACAAGAAGCTGTTTTATTGATTTAGCTCGCTCTTCTCAGAAGCATGCTTTCGCTTTCTCTTAGCAATCCGTACATTGGAATAACAATACGTAGTTTTTGTTGTGAAAAAATAACAATTTTATAATACTAGAAGCGCAGAAGAAAAAAAAAACACTGTCTAGTGATCAACGGTAAACAAAGTAGAATGTTCTGCAATCATTATCTTGAATTAATCTCAACACGTTACTGATTGCTATAATTTGCGATTCTTTTCTTGTCCGTTGTCTAGTTTGCGTTGTCTAGCAGTGTGCTAAAGAGTCGTAGTGCCTGCATAATGTCACAGCACTCCACCGTGCCGAAAACCTTGGTCTGTTTGACAATTATAGGTTCACGCGGATAAATGATCTCCTTAGGGAGAAGTGGCGGACTTAAGTTTTGGCAGGACTACACAACGCGGGTGGATTAATTGCAGGGTTAAGGTATGGTTATGGACATTCAATCGCGTAAGCATTGACGTCAACGGTGGCGGCTGACGTCATGGATAAAGCTTTCACTACGGTTCGCACTGCTGCAGGATATTGATTGGGCGTGATCGATATTTAGAGCAATTTAGGACAGTTGATAAAAAAGTCACAGATTGTCCGATTGCCATGTGGTTTTGGATGATCATTGATCATTTGTTGTTAGCATACTTTGGTGTTGCTGTTGTCTGCTTGTTCGCTGATTTGAAACAGCGTTCAGAGAAGCGTCTGTGTGGCTTTGGCGCCACTACGATCCCATTTCTGGACACTCCAAGCTGTTTCCACCTCCCACAGCCCTAGACTAAGTAAAAGGTCTTTACATGGAATCAGTTGTCTCTCAATCAGTTGGCGCCCGCAACACCGAGCCAATCCATCACTAGCGCAGCGAAATGAGGGATGTGGTGGCGATCGCGAATTCTTGACGTTTCCTCGTACCACTGATACGAAGCGTTCCAAGGAAGACGCCCTCGGCCTCGGTGCCCGTGGATAATCAGAACGGTGGCAAACTGTGGCCAATGTTGTGATCGCTGCCATAATGTAGGTTAACTAGACGGCACCCCCGTGCACCAATTCGCCTACTAGAATATGGTCGACCTCTTTTCCTTTTCTTTTTCGACGGCTGAAATCGAGCTTGGGGTCGAACGATTTCGCAAGGATTGTATGTAATTGTGTAATGTATTCTACAAGACATACGTTATGGAATAAGGTGGTAAGAGTGTTTGTGTGTGTAGTATCAGTATCACCACAATTCATTCTAGCTAGATGCCAATCAATAATGAATCGAAAGGGTGATTGCTTCATGCGCCCGGATCTGCGATGTTTAATTTGAAATTGTCCCTTGTTAGGAATATTAATTGTAGTAATAATAAAAAATTGAAAATTAATTCAAGAATTCATTGAAAAAAGGAAAAAGCATGATTATTGAGTGTAAGTAGAGTACGCTGTTGACTTCAAAACTACGCAACTGTCAATCAACACAGACTCCTAGAAAATTGATCAAGTGTTGACCTGTTGACAGGTTTAACACACATTTAACAACACATTTTAACACACAATTTTTCACATTTAACAAAAACTTTTTTTAATGTTTTTGTTAAAGATTTAACAACGATTTCAGTTAGACGATTGCTAATTCATACAAGTTGCTGTATCCCTTTCTAACAATGGCATCCCAAAGGATTTTCCCTGTAGTTCGCTGCTTGTAATATATTCTCTATCCTCCAGAATTTGTGTATGCGGCTGCAGATCAACACGTTCGATTAGCACCTAAGATTTAAGAACCTGAAGAACCATAGATCGACCGTGTGCAGAGGTACAGTGTTTAGAATCTGGCCATCCACAATATCTTCGGTGATAGTGAACTCCAAAACAAACTTGGAAGAATTATGAGAATTGATTGTTGTGCTTACAGTCCCTAAAAGTATATCGAACTTTTCACATTTATACTTTAACACTACTCTTCTTTGCGATCCTGTCCTATAGGATCTTATTCTATCCTACATTGTTCCTGTCGATCGAATTCTGTGTTTACTCCCGATCTTTTCAGACATGTTGACTGTGATAAGGCTTGAAGGATAACATACATTGAAAGCTGTATTGAATTACATTTGCACATTGCATAAAAGTAATAAATATGGAATACAAATAATTAGAACATTTAGAACTTGCACTAACGCAAGTAAAAAGTTGAGAATTGCATTTTAATTTGTACACAAGAGACACAAAATAGTAAGTCTAAAGTCATAGATCTAAAGAATCCTGCAAAAAAAAACACATATCGAATAAGTCACTTTTAGTAAGTCACACGATCTTATGGTATCGTGGAATAAAACCACACATTACATTTAAGCTACATTTAGTGTCCTCTAGATTGAACTCTAGGATGCGCACTGATGGTCGGATCATGATAATTCACGCAAAGAATTACTAACCAAAGCAATGTTTCGATATAAAATTAAACACGCGCTATAATCAATAATCAATCTAAGTTAAACAAGACACGTATATCGAAATGCAATAGGAATTTTCCACCTTTTAGAACCGATCAAATCTAAGGTAAATAAAAGGATCTTCTTCTTCTTTCTTGGCCTAACGACCTCTTAGGTCATGCCTGCCATTTCTGGCTTACTAGACTAATTGATACCGCATAGTTGGTTAGTCAATCCTTACTATGGGGGAACGGCCCAGATGAGACTTGAACCCCGGTCCTGCCGTGTGAAGACCGGCGCAGCTGTCGCATCACCACCGGGCCGCCCCGGTGGATAAAAGGATCATATACAGAATGAAAATTTCCTTCTATTCTCACGATCAGTCCCCCAAAAAGGTTTTAAAGTAATGAACCACCGTCCAACAAGTCAGTCGTACAATCAAAACTTCTGTGCAAAGTTACTATAATGTGGATACGGAAAGTCAGTAAATGTAGTCCGTAATAATTTCTACTTGGAATCTGAAATGAACATTCTACATGGCTCCATGTCTACAGGCTATAGGTTGATATGTAGTAGAACGTAAAGATCGTCGTGCTGTGTGCTGAGTGTTCTCAGTAAACTCATTTGAAAACTTATTCTGAAATATTTGAAACAGGTGGCACTAAGATTGCTATAAATTGAGAATAAATAATTTATTATTACAAGCATTCTCCTGTTTAACGTGACGAAAGGCAGTGAAAGTAGATCCGTTAACTTTTGCCCCAGAGAAAAATAGTGCTAACTTTGGTCAAATGTTCCTTCAAACCCTTACGATCGTAACGAGCCCAAAAAAAAGCCCCATTTCCAATCCAGTACGCTTACGGTTCCATCACGTAACGGTTAAGACAGACTGAAAAGCGTTAGCTGCGTGGCTCCGGGGTAAGTTCTTCCTTATTACTTCGATTTATTTTTAGTGCCTTCCCTTGCCAACACTCCCATTTATCGTCAACTTCGTGGAAGTTCAAAGGCGCTATTCGTTTGCGCTGTTCCACCTCCACGCGATCACTACTTCCTCATCGACAACCCCATCGGCATGACTTTCGACGAACGTCTTTGGTGCCAATTTCGGCGTGGGTTTCCGTAACTAATGAGCACAAAAATGGCAACTCATAATTGCGAAACTGTGTGCCCGGTGCCCCGACGATGGTAAAGGGTTGCAAAGCCGTTTTACACTTTTCGGAATGTGTGTAAGAAGGGTTTTTTTTATTGTTTGGCTGGCTTCTGCTTGCAGCCCACGTTTATCGCACCTTCGTATTATTTATAGACGGGCACAACGATCATCTGTAGTGTGTGGGGGTTGTCTCTCGATCGTCTCTCTCTCTTTCTTCCTCTCTCTCTGTCGGCGCTGTCGAGCCCTCGGTCGATCCGGACCGTAAATAATGGTTTGACAGATCGGCCGCAATGTGGCCGCAACCGAATGGGAAGCTAAAAATAGCCCACACACTCTCTGTATTGACCACGAACGGGGAAGATACCGTACGACCTGTTGCAGCAATTGGGTCCATCTTTTGTTGGCGACGGCGTAGGGAAAAGGGCGAAATGAAGAAGTACGAAGGAAAATCTTAACACCATGTTAGGCATAGGGTTAATCCGTTCAAAATGTACGTTAGGCGGAATTTGCACCGAACTCTTAGGCGGCCGCACTTTTTATGACTCGTTGCAATAACGAAGCGAGCAGAAAAACCCGGCACAGAAATATGCAAAACCAAATTGCAAGAAGGGCAGTGTGGAGAAGAAAAAACGGACACGGACACACCAACAACAACAGCCACCACCGACAAACACATAAAAATCGTCTGCCTGTCCCGTTCGTGTGGTGTGTTGTGTGATGGGTTGGGAGCATTGCAAGAATGCAAGCATAACTTTTGTGGTAAACAAAACCATAAAATCCCAGTCCCGCCAGACCATTGGCGGCCAGTGGTGCATCGTCAATTCATTTCGCGCCTGTTAATCGTTCAATTTTGTGGTTCAATGGCATAAAAAGAAGGTCATCAACGTATTGGGAGCGTGAAGTTTTTCGCTTGCGGATGTCTGTTAAATATTCAAAATGTGCAAAAAGTGTTAAATATGTTTTGAGCAGCAAATGATGCGCGTGATGTGAAATAAAACAAAAGTTTTAGAGTAATTTGTACATAATCTTAAGTTGTCGAATTTCGGACGTTATCCGGACGATTCGACTCTCGGGAGGCAAAATTTTAACACCTATGTGAGTTTGTGAAATAGGGTTCGAATTTATTGCCGCTTTTGTGTATTCCCGAGCTTTTTAATACTGGCCGCTTCGGGCCCCCTTCGCCCCTATTTATAATGTTTACATCGAGTAGCGCCGCCTAGCGGAAACACGGGGTACCTGCTAGCCAGGCCAGTCAAATTAATTTGACATTCTCCCCCCCCAGCGCAGGAATACGCGTCATTCCTGTGGCTTTGTTTACGTCCTGGCTGTTTGTTATCGCGTGGTTTCGCTGTGTCCGTCTGTTCCTGCTGTGTGTTTCTCTTGGTTTCACTATGTTCTCTAGTACAATCGATGGGGTAAGTACGACATCGATCAACCAATAAACTTTGTACTGTTGCCTGTCTAGCCCGCTCGAGCTTTGCTACAACCATTTCGACAACGCGTCCGTTCAACCGAGTGTTCTTGAAGAGTGAAGTGAAATTACCTACTGCTATTGGTTTAACGCGCTTAAACCGTTTACATCGTCGCGTTAGTGTAGGTGAATTGTTCGCAATCCACTTCTTCCAAAGTATTTCCCCTAATACTTCTAACACTTTCAGTTTCATCTTCCGGATCGCGAACCTATCGTGAAATACCCGCCGCATTTCACCGCGTTTGTTATTGTTCGTCGCTACGGTGAGTATTCCTAACGCCTTTTGGTGGTCATCTTTGGAAAGTAGCTTTGGCGTTTTGGCTGCGCTTAGCGACCCAATTGTACAAGTTTCACACTTAACATCATCTGTTTTTTGTAGGTTGTGTGACCCATACATGCAGATATGAACATTGCTGTGCATGATGTTGTTTTGGCGCGAAGGTTTACGGCGGTTCGGTCCGAACACGGTCCAGCCCAAATGGGTTTTGACGGCTGCTGGTTCGTGACGTTGACCCTCTGCATATTGGAGTGGTCGCATTAGATTACCGTTGTCAATGCCGATAAGTATGCGCGGTGTTACGTCGGAATAAGACCGCAACGGCAGACCTTCCAGATGCTTATAATCATTGCGCATGGCTTCTGCTGCAAGCGATTGTGCCGGTAACGAGAGGTGTCGCAGTGTGTGCACTTTCGGAAGGGTAAACTTTTTCCTCGTATCGTCGACACTGGAAAGTCGTAGCGTTACCGTTACAGAGTTTTTCTCCTCTCTTTCAGTGTCGCCGGTCCACCGAATGCGTAACGGGTGCGGCGCTCCTTTTAGCCCCAACTCCATGACCAAGCTTTCTTCAATAAACGTTCCCGTTGAACCGCTATCGAGAAGGGCGTATGTCTCTACAGTCTTCCCATCGCCGTACACGATCACAGGAACGTATTGGAGCAGCACTCCTTCGCTGGTGAACGTATGGGCGTTCACGATCTCCTGTTTACTCGGAATGAGCGCATCGTTAATCGGCTTTAGCGTGGTCGAGAGCGGGGCACTGGTGGTATCGTTCGTGCTTTGGTTTCGTCCTGCGTCATGCAACAACTCATGATGTACGGATCTGCAGCCGTCCACCCCACACTGTTTTCGCAATCTGCATCTGCCTCCGTGTCGACGCAAGCACTGCCGACACGCG
>KZ061864.1:88595-110860 GCA_002091835.1 Anopheles maculatus
GAGTCGGTACCCCACCATTTCACGCGCCTTCCCATGAAGAGCCTTCGCCAGTCGTTCCATGTTCTCTTCGTCCGAATACCCATACATCTGGGTGGTTCGTTCGTAATTAGAGATGAACATGGTCCATTCGTCGGGTCGGCCGGAAAACGGTGGCAGATCCCGCAAATTGCCCTGGCGGGCGTACAGCTGGCTCTGACTCAACGTGTGAAGCGGTCTATATGCAGGCTGGGAGCTGGAGTTGGCGGTGTAACCGTCGGACGTGGCTGCTGCAAATCTGTTGGTGTTGTGCAGCGGAAAGATGCGTGGTGTGTAAGGCGGATGTGTAACGGTGACTTGCGCAGGATTGAGCCTTCCGGTCGATACGTTGGTCGGCCGTATGCGCTTACCGTAGCTTTCTGTTCGTGCACACACATCACTTTCAACCCGCTCCGTGCTCAACACAACTTTTTCACACTGTGTCTGGAAAGCACCCACTTGAAGCCTTTCTAACTGCAGTTGTTCTATCTGTTGCCGTAGGTCGCTTTCCTGGCGTAGAAGATCAGATTCCATCGCTTGAATTTCCTCCCGGCTCATTTGAGTCCGCTCTAGCGACGCTTGCTGGTTGTCGAGCGTTGGCAGCGGGTTTTGCAGCGATGGCGGCGGTCGGCGTCTCTCGAAGTGTGATGTTGTCGGTGAATGTGATAAAGTGTAGTGTCCCGCGTTCGATAACGTGATCGGTGTCGCGAGTGTGTCATCTCCGCGAGTGGTGTAAACCTGGTTTGCTGGTGCGGGTCGATGACCGAGGTTGACCCCGCTTGACCCCGGGTCAGCGGTGTTCGCCGCGGGTAAGGGAAGCACTTGGCGTGGGTTTCCTTCCACGGTAGTGTGATCGCTCGAAAGCAGATCTATGTGTCCAGCCGGTGCCGGGGGCTGTCCGCGTCTAGTGTCTTCCATAGTTGGTGTCTTCGTTCCTCGTTCCGACGCTACGTTGTTGCGATTCCGAATCGCTCACAAACGACACTACGCGACCCGATACGAGATGTCACTCCGAGTGACCGCGAATAACCAACAAATAACCGCGGTTTGGCCGTAAACGATTTCACTAGCCGGTTGTAATTCCGAATCACTAACCGGATTGTCCGTGAACTGTTCCGCGCGATACCTTCGATGCGGCTCCGACTGGTGTGCACTAGTGTTTTCGTGAAAGTGCTATATAATCGAGTGAGAAACACTTGTAGTGGCTTTAAATTCGAAAATGTCGAATTTCGGACGTTATCCGGACGATTCGACTCTCGGGAGGCAAAATTTTAACACCTATGTGAGTTTGTGAAATAGGGTTCGAATTTATTGCCGCTTTTGTGTATTCCCGAGCTTTTTAATACTGGCCGCTTCGGGCCCCCTTCGCCCCTATTTATAATGTTTACATCGAGTAGCGCCGCCTAGCGGAAACACGGGGTACCTGCTAGCCAGGCCAGTCAAATTAATTTGACATAAGTGTTTTTGTTGCTTTTTTTAATATCATTATTTTGCACAAAATTCCGTAAGAATGTTTTGTGAACCAGAAAGTTATTTACTAAATCGATGAATTATAGGTAGTAAAATGATTAATCTTGAACAAATCGAGATATGGAATGGACCGCTAAGCTAACTCGCTCAAAATTTCTTGGAAAACAATGATGGATCATAAAAGGAAGGTTCTACCAAGCAAGCAGAGATTTTTGACAGATTTCATATGGAAGCTGTCAAAACCTCCTTCTGAGCAGTTGATCAGAAAATGTTACTGTCTTATAAGATCTTTTATAACTTCTTATTATTAGGTGCTATATAACTGCTTTGTGGTTTTGGTCTGTTGCTGAAGTTCTCAATAAAAATTATCCCGATCATTCCGACAGACACATCAATGCTATCGCTCCATTTTAGATTGTGTCTACCACGCCTGCTCTGTCCATGTGGACAGCCCAAAAGGACTTTACGGACTGGGTCGTCCGATGCCATTTCATATGACATGTCCAGCCCACCGGAGCCTGGCGACGGTGAGATCAGCGAACTCGTCATTGTAACGACTCTTCCATTGTCGTTACACGCATGCGGAGCCAAAAAACCTTCTAAGTATCTTCCTCTCGTGTCGTCAGTGTTAGACAGAGTTCGAGTCCTAGAGGCCTATGCTGTTATCGGTGGTGACTTGAGGTGGGTGAAATTTTACAAGACTTCATAGGTGCGTTCACCTATCTGTACATCACCCCTGCGTAAATCAGTTAGCTAGGCCACTGTTGGGGCCACCATTACTTTTGTTTAGAGTCGCTTGCTCGATCCTTTGGTAAGCTTCAGTTATGTAGGAGAGCTTCAAACCAATTATGTCTACATCATCAGTGTAAGATCTGGATTAGGTTGTAGAAGATGGTTCCTGAAGTTTCCACCTCTGAGTCTTGGATGACTCTCTATGACACCATGTTAAGGGAAAGACAAACAAGCAATCTCTCTTGCGCAGACCCTTGCTAGTCGCAAACCTTCACCAGACATGACAACAGATCATGAACATGACTAGTAAGAGTCAGCTTTCGATGATTTGCTCATACTAGTAACTACCCCGGTAACATTTTAGAACGAAATTTAACCTTAATAGACCATAACTCGACGGTCCCTTAGTGGTGCTTTAGAAGCTCTCCCCCGTAAGATTCGTAGCGCTAATAGACCAGAATCGATCTAGTCTCCATACACGGCGGTATAATATTATGTGTGTGTATGGAGATTAGATCGATTTCGGTCTATTAGCGCTACGAATGTTAGGGGGGTATGTATATCCTCGAATTTCGAGGCAGGATTTTGTGGTATACTTTTGCTGATAACAGCTGATAAAAGGTTTAATAGCAGATGTTTCCTACAGGCGAGAGTAACAAATGGAATGAAGAGAATTGGCCAGAATTCTATGGTCTTGTGCATCCTTCAAATGTATCACAAGTTATGTGCAAGAACAGCTTTGATAAGATGGGAATTGTTGAATGAATTCCACAGACAAATAATTTTTGGCAATAAAAATACCAATCTAATGGTGAAATTCACATTTAGTGATCGAAGAAGATGTTTTCCTAGCTTTACATAACTGGCTCAAGCATGAACTAATCGTGGCTCGTGGCATTACAATCGGTTGTCTTCTTCTGCTATTATTGTTGACTGTTGGCACAAAGTGCGAAATAATTAGCTTGTTAGATAAGAACCAAAATTTACTACATCGTTCAAAACCAACCATCTTCTGCGTGAATCATTTGCACATATTTGTGCAATTTCACTCAACAATGTTATCAGCACACCAGCACCAGATGTTTATGGAAAATTGAATTTATTTGTTTATTATGCGCATGTTTACTGCTTCACAGGAATTCCGTTCCATGGAGGTCTGTCGACCCATGACCTTTTCTGGGCGATTTTTGGCGTATTTTTGAAGGACGGTTTGATATGCGTTTGGACGGAAATAAAACAAAAACGCATATTAACAACAGACTGATTAGTGGTGCTGTTCGGTGGTGGCTGGTTTTTGCTAGTGGCGCCTTGATTATGCTAGTTGACTTATTACGCCGGCTGGTGACATCGGTCGGGTAGACAATCGCCAATTACGTCAAATAATAGATTTTCCGCCGCAATTTTTGTGATGTATTTTTCGGGGCTATTTTCAGACCGGACTTTCGGGGAAAATTATTTACAAACTTTATCTTGTAAGCAATTAGAAGTCGAGCCTAAAACAGTTCACAATAAATTTTTAACATACCTTCGATCAATCGCTTGAACATGTAGGTCATTTTTGTTCCAAATTTAGACTTCTACCAAGAACAAAGTGAAGCATGCACTGTTGACTCACCGCATCACTGTACGAATGTGTGATTGTTTGCCGCTTCACCGTTGCTAACTGCTGGCTACGCCTCTACGAACCTCCGGGATTCGAACCCAGCATATGTAGGGTCGTTCGGGCGAGCGATACCAGATGAACAAAGATTAGTCCGACCGTCGGTGTCGGTGTGCCGGGTGTGCGGCTAATCTACCACGCCAAGAGAGTGTTACCAACTGGCGAATGCATTCACTGAAACCTGCTTTTTGCTTCGCTCGGTATAGTAAATATTGACCCTGCTTCCAATCAGCCGCGCTGGCTGGTCGGCCGCTATTTGCTTACTACGGGAACCATGGCTTATCAGTTGTTGCTGATGAAATCCATCATAAGAGTATGTATGGGAAGCTCACAAGACGTAAACAACTCATCATAACTGCTCATTTGGCTCTAGTTCCGGACGCCATTAGGTGTGGGTGCGTACCTGCTCCTTATCTCTCTCTCTCTCTCTCTCTCTCTCTCTCTCTCTCTCTCTCTCACACTCGTTCCATCTGGATCATATCGAGAAGATTGATCTTCGGTGTTGTGAGTTGCATTGTAGGAGTAAACACGAACACATAAACAAGAAATGGATCATCAGATCGCATGTCAAAATAAAGTTTAAGTGTAATAATATTAATACCCATCCATAATAATAATACCCATCTTAAGGAGTAGGCAGTCATTGATATTAATTATCAATAAAACGGCACTATAATTCGCTCTAAGCAAGCGAATCGAAACAGTCGAACTGTGAAACTACACGCTCTAAAAGCTCTACACGAATTGATATGTATAATCTTTGTTTGCATCATGTGTTTGAGCCAGAAATAGCATGGTTCTCTTCAAGATAACACTACACATCTGAGACTTGGAAATAGGAACTTCGAGGCAATATTGGAGATGGAGATCTTGGAAATCTCCTACAGGTTAAGTCAGATCCTTGCACACGATGGTGACTTAGAATTCTTTGAGTTGAAGTTAGTAGAAGCTTAACAAATTCAACAAGGGTCGTTGATAAAAGAAGCAAAAACAAATAAATAATAATTAAGAGACTCAGCACATATAAAAGTCTCTGAGACATTGACAATGCTCAGAACTAGGCGACTCTACTCTATCCAACTAGGCGACTCAGCTCTATCCAACTAGACGACAGCGATAGTAATCAATAAGTCTAATAAGCCATTAGATATCCATCATGGCCCAGCCGGTCGTTAAACCAAAAAGAAGAAGAAGAAGAAGATAAGTGGAAGGATATTGGGGAAGTTGCGAGTCGAGGAAGAATGAGCTGTACAGTGATCTCACAATCTCACCATGACCAAAATTGACTTGTCACGTTCCGGTGGGCAGAACATGTTACGAGAATGGCACTAGACAGCCGACACAGTAGGCTCACATTGAGATGAAGTGATGATGTTGATACGATCGAATTGAATCCAGTCTTTCAGGACTTCTTCTTCTTCTTCTTCTTCTTCTTTGTCTTTCAGGACTACAAGGGACTATAAGGGCCAAGACTACAAGGAACTATAGTGTATGATAAATAAGCTAATGAACCATCTGAGTATTTTATGTTTTGTTAGAGACATCTTTATCAGAAGGAAGCTTGTATGGATTGATGTTGCTGAAACGTTTACGCCGAGACGTTGCACGAGAAATTTAAAATTATTAAAACATATGTCGACCTTTCGCTCCGTTTTCTCGAGTTATGCACACTCCAGGTTTTCATAAAGCGATCTCAAAGCGATCTCAAAATTTCATAAACACGCTTAAGAACCTGTCTTTTGCATCTCCGAAATATCCTGTGGCCCGCAGGATCCCTTTTGATGGCAAAGGGAAGACTTTAACAATATAACTTTTTTTTATGAATCTGCAGAACCTGTACTAGGTATTATTTACAAAATCGTAAAATTAAGCATCACTCGGTGTTTTGTATTTATAACATTTCTGGTGAATAAGCAGGACATGGTTCCGTGGCTTAGAATCAGTTTGTGGTATTTGTACAGGGTATTTATAAGAGTTTCAAAAGACATTCTTCACCATTCATGTTAATTTCCAAATTTTAATAAGTTTAGAAAACATCCGTATTAAGACAACTGAAGGAATATTATAAATTATTCCGATTAGAACGAAGGGATTTAATTATAAGTAGCGATTTGCAAAGCGTGTTTGACACCTCCGAACACATGGTATGGAAAAGTGCGCGCGTGATCACAATGGTTTCGTCAGTGGTCATGGGCTTTATTTGAATTGAGACGGTTAAACGCATAGTGGGTGTAAATGGATAGCTGTATTGGTCATCATGTCCAATGTAATTTTTACATAACATTGTAATTTTTTTAAAAATTGTAATGCAACCGTCGGGTTTGGTAAACTTTTGTTTTAAATTAATAACAAGTTCAAAATACATAAAAATCAATACGGCCATAAAAAGGTCACAAAATCAAAAGTCAATTGAATGCTTCAGGTTGTAAAAATCAGAAAAAAATACTTAAAAATTACCGAACTATAAACCATAACAATGAAGTGTAACAATACACTACCTGTTATTACAGTTGTTGCCGCTAAATTTTACCTCTAAATCAATACTTTTTATAGAACACATCAATGTTTGACTCGAAGACACCAATAGTTTACTCTAAGTCTTATATTGTTGTCCTTTAGATCGCTTTTTGACTCTGAATAAAAACAGAACAAATTAAACAATTTTTTGGGGCATCATAAAATTGGTAACTTATAGGTAAAAATCCATGACTTAGCAAAAAAATTATGGCAACGACTGAATCACGACTATGAAGAGTAAAATAATGGATAAGCGTACTTTAGTATGTACTAGTTGAAAGAAATATAACATATTTTAACAGTAGATCGATCGTGCAATTATTTCTCAATAGAAAGAAAACCCGTCGAGTGTATTTAAAGCGATCATTTTCACTTCGGTTTTAGTGAGTCTTTATTCAGGACAAATACTCTCTTCTTCATAAAACTACCATGCGCGCACACGTTAAACGGATTGTTTTGATCGATTGCTGTAGTGTGCCGCGACAGCAATCGGTAGAACATACCGAACGTGCCGGTTGTTGTTGTTGTTGTTGGGAAATAGGAAAGTAAAGGAGTATCTGCTTCCGTAAATCAAAATCTCTACTTACAATAACCGCACCAACATATGAGTCGCGTTTAAGTAAAACAAACGATGCTTGTATGAAAGTAAATGCAAATGGAATGTGTGCTTAAAGATGTAAATGCATCTCACTAATAAAATAAAGTTTCACCTTATTTGAACACAACAAATGGAAATTGTGGCATAAAGTTAAGTACTATCCCATCACCAGTTCTGTTTTTTTTTCTTTTTTTTTAAATGTTGTAGTTTCTATATAATCACATTGTCCTTTCCTCTGACTGCTTTCGCTCTATCTCTTCCACTCAGAACAGCTTTATACACTCTTGCCGGCATACCTCCGGAACTTCTCTAGTACTAATATACGCATTTGACTACCACTCACCTGCCACTTTCAGCTTTCCCTTTCTCGATCGCTTCTTTTTACACCATTTATAATAAGAGTTTACAGCTTTACCGCTGCCATTTTTGCTAAACTTCTGCTTCTTCTTCTTCTTCTTTCAGTCCAGGCACACACAAACACGCGCGCAGTAAAGTAACATTATTCCTTCGGTTTAAGCACACCGGCCCGCATACACACACACATGCGCGCGCGCGCACACCATAAATCTCTCTGACGTTTAATATCAATTTTATGCCGGAACTGGAGTAAAAAATACTTCAAACGAGAATTTTCATCCCTTGCGTCTGTGGTTCGATATTTTCCTTTTTGTGTTTGCTTCGCGTGTTTTTTTTTCTTTTGTCTGCCGATTGCTGATGTTGATGCCATGTGTAGAAAACATAATACACAACACTACCACGAGAGGGCACGGGATGGTTTCGTGAATGTGTGTATGTGTTTGTGAAGGTGTTCTATAGGTGAGATTTTTGTGTTTTACGTTGGCCTTCCACTGTTGCCTCTGCGTAGAGCGTGTGTGTGTGTTTGTATATAAATACATAATTCGTTTTGCTAAATCTTACATTTCTGCTATGCATTTTTGGGGGTTGTTTACATTCTAAACATTCCTTTTAAATTTTTCTTTCCTCCACGGTTTAGGTAGTTAGCGAATCGACGTCGGTTGCGGTTATTCCGTGCACAGAGAGTTGTTGTGGACTCCTTAATTCGTTTAACTATCGGTTAAAGGAAGTCTTCCACCGGGCAACTTCCATTTGAAAGTCCTTATTGTTTGTGTTGTTTTGTGTGTAAATCGATAGAAAACTTAATTTCTCATCAGTTCACCATTTTCTACAGCTCCGTGCATGTTGGCAGGGTGCTATTTTCTTCTAACGTGCAATCCTCCCCAACACCACCATCGTTCCACAAGGCCAAACACATGCGCACCATTCGATAACTACTGCCCGTCGGTCGGACCATTTCTTCTGTAGCAGCTAACAATCCTCTCCAGGAGAGAAATTTCGGTTCAAACATGTACATGTCTCTTCCCTTTTTCAGCATTCACAATGATGGTTGTATATATAGAAAATATCCCATTTTTTTATATCATCATACATTCCTAACAAATTACGTACACAACACATGCACACTCTCTTCCGCACACACCCATATACACTCAAAACTCTCAAAACCACATTCTTACAATCCGCACTAACAATTTGCTACCTGGAAATGCAACACAAAACGAAAACCAGGAAGGGTGTTTTGTTTTCTTTTCTTTAGCGTTAAGGATTTTCCTACTCCTTCGGCATTATCGGCGCCATTTGTGGCGCGGTAAGTGCATTCGATGCACTGTTTCGCGCTTGCCACATTTTTTTTCCACGATCTTCGTGAGATCCGTAATGCTGTGTGTCTGTGTGCTTCTTAGCAGTTAGTTCTGGTTTTAACAAATCAGTCAAAAGTTAATCTCTTGCAGTCCATTTCCGCTAGGAACACATACACTTTTACGTCGCCTCGCTGCTCTGCTCTCGCGTTGTACGTACGCCACCGTCGTCTACCTATTTACAGGGGAAGATGGGATGGGACCACTGCCTGGTCGAGGGTCGAGGTGCAGCATTCCTAGTTGATTTTGAAACAATCTAGCTTGTAGTCCAGTATGTGATGCTATGACATCCCAGACGACGGATCGTCCAGATCCTGGCCAATCGTCGCCGCCGGTCGATGAAGGTGCTGCGATGCAGGATGCGGCGTATGATGAAGCGAACCATCGGACAGCTGGTGGCTGGTGCCCCGCGTCACCGATGCCACCTCATCTCGATGGGTGGCTGCGGCAAGCGGCGGCTTACTGCTACTACCACCTTCAACCCGATACTTCGGCTTGTGTGCTATACTATCGATTGCTGGCGCTGCTGCATCAAAGCTTTGAAGATTGTTTGTGCTTTCCGATTCGAGAAAAACCGGATCGCCATCCGCTTGAATCGGACCCGGCTCGGGCTGTTGCTCCAGCGGCTGGTGAGGTAATACTGTTTTCTGTTTATTATCGTTGGCGTACGGAACATCCAGGGTGTCTTCCCGCAGCAAATCGGCCTGCTGACTACTGCTACTACTGCCCTCGCTGTTACTATTTACAATGTTTTTACCGAGCGATAGCTCGACATTTCCGCCAGCCGCTGCACCCGCGGTACCGCCAAACTCTTGCGGGTCATAGTCGGCGAAAGCAATTTCCTTCTCCCGGCTACCGTCCGGCGTTTGACGCAGGCGATTAATGCGCGTTTGCACAATTTGAAGGTGACGACCGATGTACTCCTCACCGGGCGCTAGTTCGTGTGCGTGCGAAAGGCAATCCTGTGCTTGTAGCAACTTGCCTCGCTCCACATACACCACGCACAGATTGTGCAAGCCCTGGATGTTGATTGGATCGAGCTGTAGTATGCGTTTGTAGCACTAAAAACGTAAACAAACAATTAGTTTATTTGGATGCCTTGGATGGTGATTGACGACAAGTTCTTACATTCTCCGCCGCGTCCAGATCCTTGATGTTGTTGATGTAGATATCACCGAGCAGAATCAATCCTTTGATGTGATCCGGGTGATATTTAACCAGCTGGTTAAGGAACGGAGCAGCCTCCAGTGGGCGATGATCGTCGGCTAACAACAGTGCCAAATTGAACAGTGCGCTACGGAAGTCCTGCTTAAGATGGACCGCACGTCGGAACCAGTTCTCGGCTTCATCTGTGTTCCGGTCGTCCATGGCTAGCATACCGAGATTAAAATGGACCCGTTCGTTTGTTTCTATGACACGAAAACAAAATAGCAAAGTTTGAGGATCGTTCTTAACAATGACAAGTAACTTAAACTTACCATCTTTAGCAAGTAGCTTCAGCAAACGTTCACGGGCAATTTTACGCAGTTCCGGACGACCCAGCTCCTGTAGCAGAATCGCCGAATTCAGCAGCGCCTGCTCGTGCTCGGGATCAAACTCAAGCGCTTTGTCTAGGTACGCCAGGGCTTGGGATGCTTTTCCTTGCTCCAAAAAGACGACTCCAAGCTGAAGAATAGAAAAAAGAAACAGTCATTAGTCGTTAGCAAAAAAACGATGGTTGGAGTACAAGGTTGTCTTACGTTGTAGTAAATGTCCGGGTTGGTGCTATCGTACAGGAGCGCCCGCTCGTACACCTCCTGCGCTTCCTTGGTGTGGTTCAGCTTGATCAGAATATCACCACGGTTGATGTATGCTTGCGTGTAATCCGAACGCATACTGATCGCCTGCCGATAGAGCAGATCCGCCTCTTCTAGCCGTGTCGCATTCTTCGAGATAAGGTTCGCGAGATTCAGGAACACATTCAAATGGTTCGGAGCGATACGAGCCTGGTACGATTCGCCCGGTTTCGCTTTCGGCAGCAATGACTTCGCCTTCAGGTAGGCTTGTTCGGCTTCTTTAAACATCTTCAAATGGTTGTACGTCCGGCCGACGTTAATGTGTGCTCCCACATCGTCCTCCTGCACGCTGACCGCTTTGTGGAAGAATTGAAGCGCTTCCTCAAATCGACCCTCACTCTCGAGCGCATGGCCAACGTTGTTGAACAGTTTCGCGTTGCGCTGGTTCACCTTCAGTCCGGACATGAAGATCGAGTACTCCGATTCCCAGTCCGCGTTCCGATTGTACGTCTTGATCGAGTGCGTGAGTAGCAGCACGCCCAGACAGCACCACGTCATTTTGCGTGACCAGCGCTCGGAGAGTAGATGGAACCCGTAGCCAACCAGAATGCAGAAACCCATCGAGGGCATGTAGAGGACGCGCTCGGCAATCACGAAACCCACAGGGAAGAAGAGATTCGATGCGGGCAGAAACGGTAGAATCATGAATGCCAGTCCCTGGAAGAGAAAGAAGCAAGTGAAGGAAACATTTAAATTGTGATTCGTTTAATCTGCATTAATTATGTGCTACATGTAGAATGACAAGAAATGTTTGTTAAATTGTTTTGAAATTTACAGCAATTGCAGCAGTTTGATTGAAATACTCGTGTACGAAAGATGGACAGGTGCAGTTTACACCTTCCAGGTACGAGGCAAGGAAACATAGCTCAAATTGCATGTTGTTTTCATACCAACGATGAAATATTAATTCTATTGCTTTCATCGTTGCATTCACTACGACTCATTACGGTGCCGCGTGCGCCCATTTTATGCTTGACGTGCTTGCAAGCGAAATTAAAATATGCATTTCTATCTGCTGTGCGTTTATTATGCTCGTCGCTATTGTTCGCAAGTACTAAATGTGATTTGCTGAGGATAATTAGAAGCATCCGCCAGCCGAGAGTGCTTTCGGACCAGCGGGAGTTGGTTTTACATTTTCATCCTTTCTTCGGTTTTACTTGCATGAGGCGTGGATGCAGCATTTCAATGCTACGTACATGGGTAAGTTGCTTTCCGCTGCAACCGATGCAGAAAATGGTTGCTTCCGATAAAAAAAAAGCGACAAACAATTAAAAACTCATTGTTGCACTAATGTAGGTACATTAAAAACATAATTTATAAAATATTTCTCAAATGGACATACTAATGGAGACGCCTGGTTGTACACATTTTTAGCATTTCTTTTGTTTTGAAATATTTTAATAATAAAACAAGATTTTTAATTACTTTCAGCGAGGGATCAGTACCACATAGAAATGGAGAAATGAGTGAACTTTCACAAGCAACTGTATTCTGTGTGTATTCCCTTCATCGTAAAGCAAACAGCATTAGTGATTGTTGCTTTATATCATGCCGTTGTTGTTTTTCTCACACTTCTGCTCGTATTACAAACAGCGCCACAGCAAATGGTTGGCCTCGTTGGCAAACAATTTGATTAAACTCCTTCCTGTTCATTCGTCGCGCCACATCTCAGACACGGCGCTGTGTCAACTATACAAGTTTTATTTCAACAGTGCCATAAGAACCGCGGGTCGAGGTGAAACCCCAGCTGCAAAACGGATTTGTCGCCGGGCAATGGCGCGGATAAGCAAATCCTAAGTGCAATCCCTAGAGCGATGATAATAAATGATAATAACCGTCGGAAAATGTTATGACACGCAGGAGCAAATAGAATATGGTAGTCGAAGGAGCGATAGCGATGGTTAAAGTTTGACCTTGGCAAGTGAACCTTGGCGCTTTGTGCAAAGAGTAATCAAATTAAAGCAGATGGCTGATGGACACAGACGTAAACATACCATTATATAATCTAGTTCGTCATTTGTTTAATGCAATGCATGTGAATTGTTGGGAGTTGTTAGGGTAAGTAACTTTTTGTAAACAAATATATATATATATATCTTTTACACTCTAATGAGCAGAGCAGAGAGAAGCCTGTAGAACGACTTTAGTTTGAATTTCTTTTCCTTAATATTTTACCGTCTTTAATTTACGTCTATCTGGGGTCAAAAGTCAGCACCGACAACAACATAGACGTGGAGTTGCGCGCAAGGGTGCTGGCTACCAACCGGTCATACTACAGCCTGAGGAAACTTCTCCACTCAAAGCACCTGTCGCGACGGACGAAACTGGGACTGTACAGAACCTTTATAGTCCCAGTACTCACATACGCCTCTGAGACATGGACTCTGTCCAAAACTGACGAAACCCTCTTAGCCGCGTTCGAGAGGAAGATGCTCAGAAGGATATTTGGCCCCGTATGTGTGGAAGGACAATGGAGGAGCCGCTACAATGACGAGCTTTACGAGCTGTACGGTGAACTCACCATCGTGCAGCAAATTAGGCTCGCCAGGCTCCGGTGGGCTGGTCATGTCATGAGAATGGCACCGGACGACCCAGCCCGTAAAGTCCTTTTAGGCCGTCCACATGGACAGAGGAGGCGTGGTAGGCCCAAACTGAGATGGTGTGATGGCGTTGATGCGCCCCCCAGAACGGCCGGGATAATGGATTGGCAGACGACGGTGCTAGACCGTGAGCGGTATCGAGGATTGTTGCAGCAGGTCAAGACCACGTTGTAGCAGGCCAAGGTTGTAGCGCCTGATATGTAAGTAAGTTAATTTACGAAATTAAAGCTATAGATGTTGGGGCTTTTTTTCCTTTTTGTTTTAAAAACTAATCTTTTTAGTTACAGAAAAACAGATACAGATAAAGAAATATAGAGATGCCTTGTTTTAATGTAGTCGTAGACTTAGGCACTATAATTAACAACCAATTATTCAATGTCAAAAATTTTGCTGATAGGAAAAGCTCTGAAGTTACTAGGACGAATACAGTTTGTTCTACTGAACTTGTATTAAAATACACACTGTTCTGCAGAGCATTAACATATGTATGCTGATTAATTAGACCATCTAATATTATTAGAACATAATGAAAATACCGAAAAATTTGAATATTTGAATTTGAAAATTGTTTTTAGCTTTTGCTGCGGAAAAAGACAAGAGGTCTTTTGTCAACTGGACCATAAAACAATTTTTCCTTTTTAATTTAAAACCTGTCCAGCGGGCAGAGCTTTCATCTATAACACTAGATTGAGTAGATAAAATAGTCTCTTACAGGTGGAAGAATACATATACAACTGCTTTAAATAATGGAAATTATAGATTTAATGTCAAATATAAATTATTCAGCTGCTGCAATTACGGTCAGTTAATGACCATTTGAAGAGATTCAGAAAAAGGTTACTGAACTACTGATCACATCTTTAAAATATGGGTATTATGGAGAAAAAGTCAGAACACATTATTATGTTGTTTTTAAAGACCTTACCAGCGTTAAAAAAATATCAATGATCGGTACCAAGATATAAACTTAAGGACTTAAATATAATAAAAGCAATCAACGCATCTAAAACGAAGCGGTTCTTTAGTTTTAGTTCCCAATAGTTAAGTGAAGCCTGTCTATTCTCTACTAAGATAATTCAAATATTCTTTTATCCACCTCAAAAAGGAAAATTGAACGAACAAAGGAAACGCCTTTCCCTTTTCCACTTCCTTACATTGCTTCCAATCGATAACCAGAACCCGATCAGCACTGCAAGAAGCGCAACAATTTAGATTAAAATATTAAAAATTAAAACCCCAAAGAAATAGCTCGCTAATCGACAGGCTAAGCACAAGCCGAAGCAGCAGTCCATTTACTTCGTTTAATTATGCAGCACTGCGAGATGGAACTGCCCAACCAGATACCGGGAAATGCCAAACCGTTATGCCATGATACGTCACGAGCTTAAATAGCATCTCCGGCTGTCTGTCAGTGTTGCGCGCGGAAAGGTGAACCGTGTCAATTTCAGGATACTCCGCTTCAAACCTTGACACTTGCTACGGCAGGGTTGTAATTGTATCGTTCCCATTGAAGCGGACGAGCTTTTCTTAAGGTTTGCGCGGGATAAATTATTACCCGTGTATTGCATCGAGCTACTAAAATTGTACCTACTATTTCCGTGCGATACAAAAATGTTTTTAGAATCGGACCAGAGATCTATCGAGTGGCCTGCTTGCTACCACGTCCACAAAATACCAAGGACTATGATTTAATATGAAACGGAATGGACGAGAAAACAGAATGGCTTCTAGCTGTCAAGGTGTATCGCGCGCGTTGTGAACGGTAACCAGAAGTAAACCGAAACGGAAAGTCACCCACAAGTCATCAACCCCGTCGGGTTGGTTCAATCAAAGTGAACGATTGCTTTAATTAAATTTCTTCTTCTTCAACCTTCGTTCGTTCGTGATGGCGCCGAGCCACCCAATACGGAAAATACTTGCGTGATAAGAATGTGTGCGTTTTTGTTGGGTCGCACCGGAAATAGGAAACCCGGATCGCACCAATGAATATTGGATTCGCTTATGCGCTTTCGTTATCGGAAATCGAACAGATAAAACAAAACAAAGCGAAACCATGTTCTTCCGGACGTGTCAAGTCTTGCTACAATTATCCTACAAGTCCTACGACACAATGGACAAACGCGGCGGAAGCATTGGAAGCGATGGATTTGTGTTACACGGCTGCGTCACACACCGGGTTCGGTGTTCATACCGCTGGTGGCGGCAAGTCGTACGATTATCTAAGGCCGTGCGAGGACGAGTTTTCGATTAAAAACTGATCAGATAAATCTACTGCCCAAGAACAGCTGTCATGCGAAATGGAGAGCAGCACTTGAGTGGAGAAGAGACGATGTCGATGATGATGGCGGTGGTCATTCGTCGGTTGCAGTCCTCCCTCACGGTGATGACAGTTTTCCCGCAAGACTTCCCGATCGGTGAAAGTGATGTGCCTTCGGCCGGATGCTGGCACACTTTCGGTAAATCTTGATAATGGTGGACGATAATGAGGATACCATTGAAATCGGCTTTTTCCTTTAGCCTGGATCTCGGGACCGTGCACCGCGAACGGATGTCGCCAGGATGAAGATGATGTACACAAGCGCGCGCGGCAAGAGCAAAGACGTTTGTGTTTGTCGGTTTTGTTTCCACCCGAAGCTCTCTTCCCAGGCACGTGGGCGCGTCGTCGCGACGACAGATGGCGGCCCAAAGATGTCGATAATCGATAAATAATTATTTACCTTCAGCTTCCCGTTTTGCTGGGCTTTGCCCAGACCCTGCAAACGTGACATCAGTTTTCTTTTCATTTCACTGAAGTCCCTTGCTTTTCCTGGGGTTTTCGTTTGCTGTGGCATATTTTTATGCTCGGTGTTTCGGTGTCTGTGTGTGTGTGTGTGCAGTAATGGAAGCGCCGCTTGTTCGGGATGCTTGTGTGTTTATTTGATGAAAAGAAGATATCGCTTAGATCGATCGATCTGCTTGCTGCTACTCTCGTAACAAGCGTTTGTTATTTAATACACATTTTCTTCAGTCGTTATTACATTCGGGTTCAGTTTTCACAGGGGGTTGGCTCGCTCTCTCTCTTCTTTTCAAACCTCATCAATTTGTCTTGTACTGTCGGTTTCTTTTTTCGGCATAAGATGATCTTATCGATCTGATTGGCGATTGTTTAGGGGGAAAGAAACGCTTCACTGTGGAATATACGGTGCTTATTGATTTAAATGGGTCTCGTTTCTTAACTGATCGTTTAAGCATCATGATGAGATGGCATTACAAAATGGAACAGTGAAATTCGGTGTTCATATTGGCGTACTTACGTAATGATCTTGTCGACGTGATGTTTGTGGACGTGATTTTTAATAAATAATTGCCCACTTTCTTTATTTTTGCATAAGAAAATAGATGCGTTTTAGGCTCAGTTTTATATGTTAGTAGTATTTATCATTTACGTGAAGGACTATTAGTAAAACAGACTCTATACTCGTGAGGGAAGCCGAATGAGAAATTTGTATACCAAGCAAGGGAAAAAACCGATGTTTTATTCCATCCCACAATTTCTAACCATATCTGATACTTTTGTTGTCCAGAAATTTAAGTCCAAACTTGCTAGAGAAACACTGGAAAGTTTCGAAAAAACAGATGGCTTGATAGAACTCTTAAGAAAGCGCGTCATGGTGTAAAATTGAACTGCATTGAATTGAATCAGTCTTTTACAAAAATAGAAAAAAATCTCTGAATATTTTAAAATGACACCGTAAAACAATGTTTTTGTAGCGAAAGAAAATTAAGATTTAATTTTTAAATACAAAAACTGAAAACATTATCTCTTCCATCAAGCATAAGCTTTGCAATCCATCAGAGGTGAGGTGTTTAAATCCTAACTAATTCTTTGATGCAACTAAACAAGAACGGGCTTGCTAGGTATCGGGTGGGCAACCGAAACTTTGCCGATTGTTACCATCCATTTCCGTTTCCGCGCGCAATCCAGCGAACGTACCAGAAGTAGAAAATGATTCATTTTTTCTCATCTTGAAAACATGATTGTCTAAAGCAATCAAAATGTCTCCCAAGTGAAACTGTGCCCCGGTACGGTACCCACCGGTAGCATTAGTTACCCATGTGAGATGTGTCACAGTACGCCCGAGGGTATTATTATTCTCGTATCACAATCCCACTGCATGATGCATCTCATTGCAATGTACGAACAGAAGAAGCAAAAAAAAAACAACAGGAAACGTGCAAAAAGCTCAACACTCTCCGTGCAGTTGAAAATATGAATGGCAATGGAAAACATGCATCTCGTGCACCACTTGTATACATACTGGTCATATGCACCACCCGTACCAGCTCTACCGATTGGGGACACCGGTGACAGAGATCTACTCTGCCTGTAGCCGTGGTTGGGGAGAGCACAAGAACCAATGCAAAAAAAAGCACACACACACACACACACACACACACACACACACACACACACATATATACCCCAAAAAGAAGACCACACTCCAAAAAGAGCGCTGTATAATCTCGACACCCGTGAGACTAACCTCAACATAGCCGCCATTACCATTCGCATAATAATAATGCAGGCAGCAGGATAGAGGGGGGGCTTGAAAAAAAGCAAAACTTAAATGCATTTGCTTATTTTTGTACCCACTAACACTTCCTGGCAACCTCGGTGTATGATTGCCGTGTGAATCCACGGGTCCTAGGGGTTGGCGCATATGTGCTGCGGGACCTTCGGAATGGAACCCGGTGAGATAATCACTGACGACGACCGTCTAGACAGTGTGGTACGCGAGTTGGAATTGGAAAGTGGAAACTGTGGAACACACACACACACATACTTGCAAAATTTCATTTAGTTTTAGAATTTATGTCGCTTTAATCCCCCGAGCAGTTTCCAGAAAACGGATGGCGTCATCGGTTGAAGAGCAGCAGTACACAAACGCCACACAGAAAAAAAGAACCCGAAGTCTGACGTGGTGAAGTGGGAAAGCGTTTTAGTATGGGAATTTAAGTACACGGAACGCGACAGACGATAGTTTATGACTGGTGGGATAGGTGAACCGGTGACCATACGTACAAACGTTGACGGGCATTGAATAATCTGGTGCGAGGTAAGAATAGGGTCGAGTGAAGCTTCATATACTAATTCAAATTTTTGTTTTCTATTAAATGAATCCTGTGATTGTGACATGAATACCTGTCCTTTATATGATGTGAGACTGAAGCAACAACAAACGGTTAGATCATGCAGACTACACATATTCTGATGCATAGTAATAAAGGTGCCAACCAATGAATGTATATCAAAACGTCTAAGATTAGACATACCGATTATACTTTAAATGTTGGGCAATTTTGAGCTTTGGGATATATGATGAATTATGTTTGAAAAGCTGAAAAACTTAAGCCACGCTTTTTCGAGCAGTCGAGTAGGGTATCTGCTAATGGGGTAGGATGCGAGACCCTGTAAAGGGTTACATAGGGTCTCCTACTCAACTGCTATTCCGTCACGTCCCCGTCGTGCAGAGTGGTAACCTGTTCCACCGTGTATCCTTCTTCTTCTTCCTTGGGCACTACAACCTCGTGAGGTCTTGGCCTGCCAGCTATTGCTAGCTTTCTGTGACTAAGTTGTACCCGTAGCTGGATAGTCAGTCCTGCGTACGGGGAGGCGGTCCGCCGGGATTCGAACCCCGGTCCTGCCGTGTGAAGACCGGCGCCGCTATCGAATACACCACCGGGCCGCCCCCCACCGTGTATCCAAGCTTGGGTAAACGGGCCAGTCCCTACCCCTTGGGCGGATGGTGGAGCACGGCCGAACAGGAGGGGGGTGGGCAGACCGGATAACCGGACTGCCTGAACGTCGGGTGGGTAACCAGACGAAAAACCAAACTGCCACGAGGCCCTCCAGAGGTACTTGGGGGCTTGAGCGCAGGACCAGTCACCCTGCCTCAAGTATCATACTGACTACGGAAAGCTACGACAATTTTTCGAGTCCCGGACTCGGGTTAGAGATCAACGAGGCAAAAACCAAAATGATGGTGGCACCACCAGCGGCCCTGCTAACAAACACTGATTTACGCAGGGGTGATGTACAGATAGGTGATCGCACCTTCGAAGTCGTCCAAAACTTCACCTATCTGGGTTCAAAAGTCAGCACCGACAACAACATAGACGTTGAGTTGCGCGCAAGGGTGCTGGCTGCCAACCGGTCATACTACAGCCTGAGGAAACTTCTCCACTCAAAGCACCTGTCGCGACGGACGAAGCTGGGACTGTACAGAACCTTTATAGTAACATAGACGTTGAGTTGCGCGCAAGGGTGCTGGCTGCCAACCGGTCATACTACAGCCTGAGGAAACTTCTCCACTCAAAGCACCTGTCGCGACGGACGAAGCTGGGACTGTACAGAACCTTTATAGTCCCAGTACTCACATACGCCTCTGAGACATGGACTCTGTCCAAAACTGACGAAACCCTCTTAGCCGCGTTCGAGAGGAAGATGCTCAGAAGGATTTTTGGCCCCGGATGAGTTGAAGGACAATGGAGGAGCCTCTACAATGACGAAGCTCTATGAGCTGTACAGTTATCTCACCATCATCGTGCAACGAATTAGGCTCGTCAGGCTCCGGTGGGTTGGTCATGTCATGAGAATGGCACCGGACGACCCAGCCCGTAAAGTCCTTTTAGGCCGTCCACATGGACAGAGGAGGCGTGGTAGGCCCAAACTGAGATGGAGTGATGGCGTTGATGCGTCCGCCAGAACGGCCGGGATAATGGTTTGGCAGGCGACGGCGCTAGACCGTGAGCGGTATCGAGGATTGTTGCAGCAGGCCAAGACCGCGAGGCGGTTGTAGCGCCTGATAAGTAAGTAAGTAAGAGCTCAGTATTTACTAAAATACTTAATTTACTAGTGCTTTGAACCATTTCTCTCCGCTTGATACGTTTAGCGTAAAAGTTACTGCGCATATACATATCCTTTTCCAGTGTCTTATCTGAACCCGGGAGTATCAAAGCTATAATCTGCAAAGATTTCCCTTTCCCCCCAACTTTCCTTACTCTCTTTTCCTCTCTTTCGCTCTCTCTCACTCTCCAAACCCAACAGTGAACGGTGATGAAGTTTTCCTTAACCGTTCGTAGCGGTCGTGGCGAACGAAACGCCATCGTAAAAAAAGTGGGCGCGTGGGGGTGTGTACGGGTGCCGCTGTCAAGCAGACGGGTACGGCACTTTTAATAACTTTCAAATTTTACCACCGAGCATAAATCATATTAATAATAATTTATTGCTAATTATTATCGCTGCTAGTCAACGGTGTGTTGTCGCCGTATACGCTGGCACGGCATGGGTTTACCCGCGGGTGAATGGTTTTTGGTGCGCAGGGATGACACAGTGACAGCTTTATCGTGGTAGTGGTGGTGGCATCCAACCCCCCCGCCGGCTGTGCGGGATCGATTGCTGTTCCATTCGCTTCGGGGGCCTGAGAAAGATCTTTGACAAAGCGCAAAGTTCTTGTGTTGTTTCACCGATTTAAGGTTCGGTTTTTTGTGTTGCCACAAGACATGGCAGGACAGTTACCCTGCTTGCGCACGAAAATTGCTTGATGAAGAAGTGAAAGATTCTGGGGCCGGTTCCTGTGGCTGTGTTCGGCCGGGATAGGTCATAACGAAGAAGGCAGGCGTTTCCATCGACATCAACCACCAGGCGTCTCCATTCGCATCAACACACTCACCATCGACCGGGCGTCTCCATCGTACGATCAGCGTGTCGATGATGGGCCAAATTCCGGTACCGTCATTAAGCGTAGCGATTCATTTGAAAGTTTTGGAATAAATTTGCAAACGGTTTCGGTACTCATCAATTTTTAAACTTTCGCTCCCATTGTGCGGAGAGACACAGTTTGGCCGAAACGCTTCACTCTGCTGCTTAGCGTGGAAACGTGTGGCCCGGGACACGGACGAAGTTTACAGCAACAGAAAACACTGTAAAAGATAATAAAAGCGTTTGGCAGGGCTGGACTTGCTCGCGTGTTCGATCCGTGTGTTGTGGGTGCTGCTGGTGAGGCAGCTTTTTCCTGGCTCTTAATTAATCTTTCAAGTTGTCGTACAATTAAATACCCGTTTTTCAGCGCGCGCCGCCCGGTTTAATGCACGTGGCAGCGAATGAATCATTAACACTCATTGCCGTTGTAAGCGCGCAAGTGTTTTGAAAGCCAAACCAAAGCAACACAGATTTTGTTGCGCTGCCTGTTTTTTGGTTTTTGCTGGTGAGGGAACCATTTTGGGACCACGACAGTTTAAGTTGGCACTTGAGCGTTCCATCATGTTGGCGGGATTTGGCGTCGTTAAAAGCACGAAATTGATGTACGTTCGCCGAAGCAAAACGACCCCCGGTTGTAGCTCGCAAGCATCATCGATGATGATCATCCGACGTAACGAACATTTATTTAATCTTGCCCGAATCAACCGGAAGTTGTCGGGGGGAGGGTTGGTAAGGGAGTGACAAGCGGGAGGAAATGTTCAACCAACATCAAGCGCACCAGTACCAGCGCCAGCACCAGGAGCAGCATAAAATTCGCTTAAATCCTTTTATTTACATCACACCTCAGTGGAAGCAGTGAACCGTGCTGTGGTTGAGGCATTACTTTGCCTCATTTCGCCGTCTGTTCTTTTTTTTGTTTTGGTCACCACTTTTCATCACTCCGCAGCACTAGAGGTGTCCGGTCTCGCTTGCACTCAAGGGTACAAGTACGGTTTCATCCTGTCTCTCGCTCGGTTGGAGTGGATCGGAACCCCGGGATGCCTTTTTTAATATCCTGCCCTTATTAACCATATTTTTTGGCATCAATAATGAAAATGCCGTAATAAAATGAATGCCAAACCCGAGCCCCAAAAACCAACCGCACCAATACCGGGCCGGAGGGATGGGCCAGGCTTTTTTGGCGGTGGTGATGGTGTAGATTACGTTTGTGCTGCTGCAAAGTCAAAACGGAAGCGCTTGCTGGTAGCTGGCGATAAATGGTGGCGGGTCCGGGCTTATGGGTACGATTTACGAGAACCCGCAACTCTTGGCAGGATGCGGACCGTGTGTGTGTGTGTGTGTGTGTGTGTGTGTGTGTGTGTGTGTGTGTGTGTGTGTGTGTG
>KZ061864.1:113335-140107 GCA_002091835.1 Anopheles maculatus
TAGCAGAAGCTTACCACAGGATCGAGCATGCGGCACTGAACCTCGGGTTGGAGATCAACGTGGCAAAAACCAAAATGATGGTGGCACCACCAGCGGCCCTGCTAACAAACACTGATTTACGCAGGGGTGATGTACAGATAGGTGATCGCACCTTCGAAGTCGTCCAAAACTTCACCTATCTGGGTTCAAAAGTCAGCACCGACAACAACATAGACGTTGAGTTGCGCGCAAGGGTGCTGGCTGCCAACCGGTCATACTACAGCCTGAGGAAACTTCTCCACTCAAAGCACCTGTCGCGACGGACGAAGCTGGGACTGTACAGAACCTTTATAGTCCCAGTACTCACATACGCGTCTGAGACATGGACGTTGTCCAAAACTGACGAAACCCTCTTAGCCGCGTTCGAGAGGAAGATGCTCAGAAGGATTTTTGGGCCCGTATGTGTGGAAGGACAATGGAGGAGCCGCTACAATGACGAGCTCTATGAGCTGTACGGTGATCTTACCATCGTGCAGCGAATTAGGCTCGCCAGGCTCCGGTGGGCTGGTCATGTCATGAGAATGGCACTGGACGACCCAGCCCGTAAAGTCATTTAAGGCCGTCCACATGGACAGAGGAGGCGTGGTAGGCCCAAACTGAGATGGAGTGATGGCGTCGATGCGTCCGCCAGAACGGCCGGGATAATGGTTTGGCAGGCGACGGCGCTAGACCGTGAGCGGTATCGAGGATTGTTGCAGCAGGCCAAGACCGCGAGGCGGTTGTAGCGCCTGATAAGCAAGTAAGTAAGTAAGAGTAGGGTATCAGTTGAGCCGAAACAGCTTAATGCACATCTAGACCATCGATGACATGAGCTGACCTTGCCAAAGAAGCTCAAGAAATAACCAAAAAAAACTAAAACAAAGAAATCAGCTTGAAACTAATTTTAGGGGTTTTGTTCGAGGAAAATAATTAGCTAGTATTAGCTTTTCGCGCTGTCTGGTTTTGCTTGTCAGTTTGTATGGAGATTTAGCAGCATTTCAAAACATGTTAAATGATTGCATACATTCGGGGGTCTTGCTATCGGCATGCGCCAGAATTCGGTGCAATAGTTTGCTTGAATCATTTCGTCTAACAACACTACAATCTAATTAACTTAAACTTCAAACCGAAAAAAAATATGTCCCAAGAGCAAACAACAAATCAAGGAATTGCTTTACATCTTGCCTCCCTTCTTTGCTCTTATACCGCTGAGAAGTGATGGGAATGACCCGGACCGTACCTTTACAAACTTCCACCCGAGGTAGAGTGACATGAAATTGATGAGTTTTCTTATTTGACCGTCTACACAGTGCTGCCACTCCACCACACCAATCCTACCCTCGAACACCAAATACAGTCCGACGGCTTATCACTTATAGAAATTGCAAGCAGGCGAAAGAAACAAAATACTACCAAAGCTCGCACTAACATAGTAGCTTTTTACGCGCGGAAGAGGAAGCCTAAGGAGGGTAAAATGTGAGGCCCGGAGAGGTTAAAAAATGGCCGAAACCTTGCGCGAAAGCTTAAATGGAGAGGAGATTTTGCCCTCAGCTGTAATCAATCTTCTCGCGCAGTGCAAGAATGAAAATGATTCTTTCGTGTGTTTTTTTTTCGTGTTTCGTCCACATAGGCATAGGCAGTTCCTATACTAATGGAAGGCTTCTGTCCATGGGGCGTATATGAGCCCGGAAGGCTTCGCTGCAGTAATACAGTAATTGAGCAGTGAGATGGAACGGTGCAAAATAAAAGAAATGGAAAGAAACTGGCGGATATATTTATATACAAATATCCAAAACAACCCAATGGGGCGAAGCAGTCGGCATTGGGAAACACAAATTGGGAGCGACGCAAGGCAATGATTTGCCAAAAAAAACGAAAAAGATTTCACGTTGAATTATCGTTGACTCATAAATCTAAATAAATGGTGCAACATTCGAAAGATGCGGCTACACATTAAGCGCTGAGTCTAGGATTAGTGGCGCGAACCAAATGTGGGAACAATGAGGGAAGGATCTAAGATACGGATGCGAGGTGTAGGCAAGTTTTTATTTGCTTTTTCTTTTAAGAAGCAATTTGCTGTTTGCATTCGGCCAAATCAAGGGGGCAGCTGCGTGACCGTGATCTCAATATTTCGATGTAAAGGTTTTGATATTTGTTAAACCAGAATTGTTTTGGACAGTCTGCTACAGCAAAGCCATCGAGCTATTTCCAGGCTATTTTGGGTAAATGATAGTTTGTGGTATTAATTTGAAATTCAAAAACACAACAAAGCCCAATCAGATAAACCAAAACTATTCAAATTTTTTCCTGTCATGTACATGCTTCTTACAGAAATTAAAAGTCCACCGATTAAAGGAAAGAAATGTGAGAAATTGGTACACTTGGAGGCAATTCTAACTAATTTTATTTTCTGCTTTTGACAAAAACCATAATAGCGACACAAATTGTGCATACCGAATGAAGGGACTAGGGTATCGATTTTTCTCTTCATTGAGGATTGCAAATCCTTTGAAGGGTGTTCCCAAAAAAAATAAGAAAGGACACACTTTAAACCGTTACGAGACAGCCAAAAGGATTATGAAGAGGATTCCAAGCAACTGGGTTATTACTTCAACCGGAACCGGAATGTCGTCCGGTGCTGCCATGCCCGGAAGTCTTTCAGGGCTTCGCGTGACGTTATACGATCATACGAGAGACGATGAAGGAGAGCGAAAGCGAGAGAAAAAATGAAAACGAATGCCATCGATATTGTAATTCACCGGGCACCCGGGCAATGATATGTCCCTTCGAGAAAAGCGAAACCCGAAGCCTTTGACGGAAGCTTTGAACGAAACTCCTTCATCGGCGGTTTACATTTAGGGCCATCGAATGCTCGACTTGTCTTTCCGAGTTCGTGCACACTCGAGAGGATTAAGGATATGGTATCGGGGCTATGGTTGTAGTCCTTTCGCGAACTGGAACCAGCATCCGGTTGCTTCTTTCGCGCATGGTTGGCGCGACTTTACATCACGCTGTGTTTGTGTGTCTGTGTGTGTGTGTGCCAAACGTTCGATAAAGATTACTGCTACTGCCACCGGGAAGGAAACGAGTGGCAAAGGTTTTCTTTCCTTTTCCCGAAACCGTTTTCGTTTTATATGTAAATCCACCGGACGGAAACTCAAACGGAATGGTACGAAATGAATCCACGGCGAAAGACGGAAAACGCCGGCGTAACAATTTAAAGCGCAGTAGCAAATCGAATGCACAGAAAGCTCCACTTTCAGAAGAGCGGCTTAAGCTTCCTGGTGCGCTATTGCTGCTGCTGCTGCTAAGAATGCAAAATTGTTCAACTTCCACTTCGCTCGGTTGGATTGGTCGAGTGAATCGGCGGTGGATGTTTTGGATGAAGCAAACAAATTTCATCCCCGGCAAGCAACCGACTGTAATATCAATCGCTAGTGGCTTTTCATGCCATCGATGCGAACAAGGGGAGAGGGTTGAGAAGGGCACGGTGGAAAGGAAGCATTTCCTCAGAAGGAACTTTATGTCTGTCATCAAAACTGCAATTTTAAGATTGACTCGAAATACGATTTTCTCAGAAAGGGGAAGGCTCAGGAAAGTGATTGCAGCGTTGTTTGGCAATGCAATTCGAGTGTTGTTTTTGTTGCTCACTTACAGGGACGACGGAATGAACCGTGCACAATATGGATCCATGCTGCTTTATTACGGAATGAGTAGATGATGAAATTTGGCTTTTTTGGTGCATGTGGTCGTCGAATTAAATAAACAGAACGCTATGGCGTTGTGTGGGCTAGGATACATTGCAATTGACATTGATTATAAAATGTATATTTTGTCTTTTGAGCTAGTAGCTTTATAAGTATGTTCAAAGCATTGAACCATTTAGTCACAAATCCACTAATTTTCATATTTTCTTTTTGAAGCGATTCACGGTCCAACAATCCTTGATACATCGCACGATGTATGAAACGAAGGCTCTACGCTTGCCATTCGAATATCCCGGCGTACATATTAACGTCATTACTTCAGTTCAATGTGCGCCTACCGCCTACCAATGTGTGTATAGCGACTGAGTCGTCTGGTACTAATCTTATGACATTGTCAACCCACCATCGGAACCTGGCGAATCTAATTTGTTGTCACTTTATAGAGCTTGCCATTGCAGCGGATGACTCTCCCGTGTCTTTCCAAACATATGGAGCCAAAAATTATTCTGAGCTTTGGGCTCTCGAATGCGACTAAGAGGATTTTGTTAGGTTTGGACAGAGTCCATGTCTCAAAGGCGTATTGTGAGTTGTCACAGCTGTTTAGAGTAGAGAAGTTTCCTCAGTGAGGTTTTAGTTTGACTGTGACAGATAGGTGATTTTTAAGAAGACTTCCAATGTGCAATCACCTATCTGTACTTCACTCGTGCATAAATCAGTGTATATTAGCATGGTCGCTGAATGTATCAACGTCATTTTGGTTTACGTCTTGATAATCTTCAACCAAAGTTATAAGGCGACTGACTCGATCCTTTGAAAATTTTCTGCTACGTAGGAGAGCATCAAATCAATGAAATCAATGACTCGTAGAAGATGATCTCCGAAGTTTTCACCTTCAAGTCTTATATTTCCCTCGCTATCGCCAGGTTGAAGAGGAGATCGACAAGTCCATCTCCATAGGGTATGTGATGTTGATTCTTCAAGCCTAGTAAGCTTGTCCGGATGTTGGATGTTTGAAATTATAGGTTACACCAGCATCTGTAAAAACAGTGAATAATATCCAGGACACGATCAACCTTGTAAAAAAAAAAACTTATTGTTCATGACGAATCCGTTCATGCGAGATTTACTTTGAATGATTACGAATCAAAAATCTCTTTGTGAAGATGAGTGCGTTATCGATGGAATAGACTTTCAATTGAACTGAGCTAGTCTGATCAATAGCTGGTTTTCGGAAGTTCGGAACTGAAAGGCCTTACATTATGATTTTGAGCCTGAAGGTTGAGCAGCAACTGATTTTCACGTTTATGACTTTGACAACCACGTCAAAGGTTTCAGCTAACCGTCGAAGAGTTGCCCTAGAAATAGTTTTGTAGAACGACTCTGAAATAGAAGAATCGACTGTTTACAGATACGTTAAGAGACACCACCAAGAAAAACGCATCTGTTCTCTTAATTTTTGTTTAACATTGTCTTATAAGCATTGAGGATTTGTAAAAAAGGAAGTAAAATTAAATTAAATTAAATGAACTTTGATTTGATTTGAATCCTGGTAACAAATATTGTAAATCTAATCCAATCTTTAGACAAGATGTTGTTTTCGTGTCGACTATTGTCTAAATCAAAGTATTTACCCTAGGGTTTATCTTGCACATACAAGAAAATCAATATTTTTAAACAAATATTGAATGGTCGTTGTTTTAAATTAAAAACCAAATCATTGGCAAACCTTTCCGGACCCTTCGCTTTAAAGAATCCGGTCGGGTTCCGAAGCGTAGATAGACAGATTTACATAGCTAGTTATAAGCTGCTATAGTGCCAACCAACGCCACAGACGATCACTATAAAACCGTACCGCACCGGCAAGATGCTATCGAAAATGCGATAGATTGAAAAAAGAAGAAGAAGTAGGGAAAACCGTGACCGAAGGTTACACAGTCGTCATGATGGGCAGCGGACGATGATGTCTACGGTACGATTGTGCAGTAAATATCGAATCTAGCTGACGGAAGCAACAAGGACGTCCATTCGACCGTCCAACCATGGATCGGCTTCTACATCATCATCAACGAACTAAGAAACGATTTCGCCGTAGGTGTGGATGCGTATTTTCACTCGAACAAATGAAAATACTGTGCGGTTAGGGGTCATTCGGTGGAAAATCGATCGACCCTCGCGGGTCTGGAACGGAAAATTGGTCCCACGTTTCGCCGCTCGATCGATGGTCAACCATTTCGAGGTTTTTCTTCGTATAAAAAGGGAAGAAGAAGATGAACAGAACACACTGGCCAAGAAAATCGATAAAGAAAAGGACATCGCACAAGCATTGGAGGGGGATCCCAACGTGTATCCTATTCTGTTCGCATCAGCGAGCGATCGGAACGTGCTTCAAGATTCGGTTGTTCACCCGTCCTGAAGAGGATTGGCTTTGGGTGGAGCTGGTAGTGTGGTTATGTGTGTGTGTGTTTGTGTATGTAACTGCTGCTTTAACGTGAACTGTCGTGCCTCGCATCGAATGATATGGAATAGACAACCGGAATGCGTAGAATGTTCTACAACGGAAGGGCAATCGTTAGGAAGTGATACAAATGTGTTCCTGGCGAATGGGGGAAAAACGAAACAAAAATCATTTCCAAACGGATTTTGACGCATCTCAAAGTTGTCACACACTCGCCCTACTACCTCCCCTTCTACACGTACCGCTCTGCCCCAAGAGTCGAGTTGCCGTTGATGGGGTGTGGTGAGTGAACCATTTCCTGGGCTTCGACCAGACCCGGGTTGAAGGAAGTCCTCGGGGAGAAAGAATGGGAAAGTAATGGGCCGGGTTTTTGGCGATGCATGGCACGAAAATTGAAATCAACAGCAGCAGCAAACTTGAGAATGTGTAGGATATGTTTGCCAGATAATGATGATAAACCGTTTCGTTCAGCTACGTTGAAATCAGCTTGAGCAGGCAGGGATAGATTTCCCATGCGTGATTGTGGCTCGGAGGAGGCATTTGAGGGGGGTGCAGCATTTGGCTAAGCCTTTTCATTTTGCAACAAAGCAAGCACAATATAGAAAGGCGTTGTGTTTCATAAATATTCTGTTTGTATAAGTTATAAATTACGCTCATTTCTCCTAATTTAAATGAATAATTTCACAATTTCTACTCACCATTACAACCACGGCTGACTTTTGGCGATGGTTTTCGATGAAGGCAACCCATGCCAATACGCCAATCATGCTGTACGCACCGAGTGTCGCTAGATTGCGTGGGTCTGCAAATGATTCGACCAGCGGGACGGTTCCCATCGTCCAGTCACAGCACAGATCGCAAGGAAACAGTAGCAGCCAGAGGTTGACGGAAACAAGATAGTTGTACGACAACTGTCGCGCTGGGGTTACTGCTACGGAGGCCGGATTATCGAATCTGAAACAGAACAAGAGAAGAAATTAATTTAGAAACAAGTGATTAATTGTATTAGTTTTTAAAATTTTGTTTGCGTAGCATTTGCGATACAAGACATGCAGATTGCCTACTTATAGGCGCATGAAAGTTTTTGTTTCGTACTTTGCGTTCTTTTTCTCTAGTTTTGCAGCATTTTTTACACGATGTTGCATACGTACTTTAAAATAACAGGTCTTGTTGTATGCGGTTTACCATAAACCACTGTTGGTTGATTAGTTGATCAACGATACTTATTGGCACGACGCACGGCACAGCAAAGGCGTGCCAGAACCCATCACGTAAAATCGCAACCACGACAAAACCATCGTTCCCATCCGAGGAGCTTGCTCGTTCGTGCGATCGAAAAAATGAAAGCAGTCACAAAATAATATGATCGATAGTAAAAGCTCCATATTTTTACGAGAATGAAATTAGATATTTTATTGGCGTCGGGTTGGCACGGGTTGGTTCGGTCAAATTGGCCTTCCCTTTCACGAGGTGGTTGTGATCCCTGGCAGGCAGTATCGTTGGTGACAATATAAGGTCTGCTTTCCGAGTAGCGTCGGTACCGTCGAGCGTAGTAATCGTTGGTGACATGTGACATCGGGGTTTTGAGGTGGATGAAGGATAAGTGACAGACGACAGCGGTGGGGTACCAACCAGGGGGGAGGGAGGTAAATCTCACCATTTCCTTGCAGAGTGAAACCATTTTTCTGCATATTCCACACAGTCCCAGACCCGGCTAAGACGGCTCCCTTTCCGGTAGTCGCGCAACAAAGTAACATTTCCGCGAGCCAAACTCGTCAGCGTCACAGTCACAACCGCTGAGGGAAGGATTTTGTTGTTGTTGTTGTTGTAGTTGCGCCATCACGAAGCGGTGGTACTTCTACAAAGCACCTCTGTCAGCGTAATAAAAGGAAAAAGCCAAACATTCAACACACGCACAGATTGTTACGCTGGGACGGGGAAAGACCTGGCTTGCTGTCACCATTGCGAACTTTGGCTTGTGCGGCAAAGTCTGTGGACAGACTTACCGGGCACAGGTAGGGCACGGAAAGGACAAGGCTCTGAAAACAGTTATCCTTGACGGTCCTTGAACGGTACTGGAAACGGTGCACGGGGACCACGACCGAGACCCGTGCAAAACCTAGAGAAACGAAGTCATCAACGTTTTTGCTATTGCGCGATTTCACGTCATAAAACTACCATAAAGGTTAATAATTTTCCTGCTCCGTGTACACCGCACCACGCTTCGCTTCAGCTTGCCATGCACCGGTGGTGGACGACGGGCAAGTTACAGTGGGTGGAGGGTTGCGAAGTGTGACAGGACCATTTCTGCTGTCATGTTTGCTTACGCGCGCTACTTGAGTAAGCGTGACGGTTGCCGGGAGGGCCGTCTTTACACAGGCGAGTGCAGACAATAAGCAGCGCGAATGAAAAGGATGTGTTAGCCATTTTGGAACTTGTTTTTTTTGCTATGCAAAATGATTGCTAATATATTCATTCGTAAGAATGAATTATGAATTCCAGTAGTTCAGTTAATTAAACAATCATTAAAACGAATCTAGCTAACTTAATTAACCTAACTATATAACAAGGCTAAAACTAATGCGATTCCTATCGTAAGCAGCTTACATTTTGTCTTATTAATATCCATTTTTGGGCACAATTTATGACTTGTTTACACATCGTAAAACAGGACACGCCTATAACGTAAACGTTACACTCCAAGCAGCTCTTAGAATTGGCAGGCGGCCACTCAGACAGTTAACGCTACTTGGAGCATCGACATCTACCAAGAACTAACACATGTCTCCTGAAGCCTGAGTTTCCTCCTTATTGCCCCCTATCAACATTGTTTCTGAGCTGCATAAACCATCGGAAATAGGTAGCATTGTTGACCAATTCATATATTTTATCACATAAGGGAGCAACTAACGCAATACTAGAAGGGCGTTGACTTCTTTTAATTTATCAGGAGAAAGATAATTGCGATAAATTTTTGTGGCGATATTCTGTCCATAAGAGAATGAATGATACGAATACCTTATTTGTGGGAATAATAAAGGTAACAGAGAGATCTATCAAACATCTAAACAGCAATACATATATTACAATTGATTGTTTGGGAGCAGTTTCGTAGCTGTTTGTCACGACTTGGGCCAAGAGATAACTCTTATACTAATACTCTTAGACTTAGTATTATGCACTGCATATTTGATTTATTTTTACTGCAATGCATTGTACCCAACTTGGAATGCTTTTTTATGGTTGCTACCGATCTGAGGTATCTAATCGTATAGCACAATGCACCTACAACCTTGAAAGGTTTTGGCCTGTCATTACTTGCATTCGTTGACATCATTTTATCCACAACTGGATAGTCAGTGCGAGTGCTGCGATCGACTGCGATGTTCAGAGCATTACACAGCCGTTTTCGAGCCCAAGTAAACACCTTCCAGCTGCATCTGAACACTGTTCAACCGTAGGTAAACACTTGACGTCCAACTAAACAGCTGCTGCCTAACTGAACTTCGTTCAAACGAAACTCAACATCGTCCAACCCCAACTAAACATTTGGCACCTCCAAGCTGATATGTTTACATGACATAGATTTAGCTTCTTTATGTTCCTTTCATTTGCAAAGATTAATAGATTAAAAATAGACTAATTTTTTTAATTCAGGCACAAGAAAATTTTATAATAAACTGCATACAATTTAAAAAACATTTTCTTCATGATGACCGCGAATTTGCTATGAACGCGGAAGACAACGATGTTACAAGAAACGAGTCCGTGGAATATAAACGAGCAATGACGTCTGGGATACAAAATGTTTAGTTGGGGTTGGACGATGTTGAGTTTCGTTTGAATATGTCATGTAAACATATCAGCTTGGAGGAACAAAACGCTTGGTTGGGGTTGGACGATGTTGAGTTTCGTTTGAACGAAGTTTAGTTAGGCAGCAGCTGTTTAGTTGGACGTCAAGTGTTTACCTACGGTTGAACAGTGTTCAGATGCAGCTGAAACGTGTTTACTTGGGCTCGAAAACGGTGTAAGAAGTAACAATTTTTAAAAGAGGATAATGAGAACTTGAATCACTCAATTTAAATTCAATTCTGAATAATGATGGTATTGGTCTAAAGTTAAGGTAGTTATTTTTTTAGAGAACGCTGTTAGATGGATTCCAGTCCGAATAACAGACACCTAGCACACTAAGTGGGGTATGTGGCATGATGAGACCAACGCAGTATATAAAAGAACGCACGTGTCAACTATCTTTTAACTGTTTTCAGCCCATGTTTCTGCCCTGTACTGTTGCGTTGGTGTCGAAATAATTCTAGCAAATTCTTAAGGTGGCTTAACAATATCCTATTATAAAGATTTAAGATTGTCCTTGCCACGCCAAATAACACCAAACAGTTGAAACGCGCTGCTTGTCATGTTCGTGAAGAGTCAGCCTTCAGTCTTACAGTACACTGAAATCACGAATTACTTTTGTGTGCGCAATTGAATAGCATGCTAATTTGAAATCGATTAGTGTTGGCGAGCTTTTCCTAAAGAACGTTACTGGTTTTCAAGGTTTTTATCGACACCTGCAGCCTGTAATAGACTGATTCAGAGCGATGTTGACGAGTTTCGATTGAGATCGTGTCACAAATTATTGTTTTGTTATTTTGTTTTAACGAGCTTGTTAAAACTAGAACCTTTATGAAAAGTCAATCAGTGTTGAAAAAAATCTGAAGCAATTATTTGAAAAATTATGCTTTCCAAGTTGACGGCAAACATGTGGTAAAATTGGACAGGAAAACGACATATCAAAAACAATTGCAAAAAGATGCCTATTTTGCCAGACAGTTTGATACTGCGTTTCGCATGTACTCGGCTGTCTAACAACCAAGGTTTGGTATGCACCATTTCACCGCTACCGCCATCCGAGGTCACCAGCACCGCCAGCGAGGGTTGCCCTTCAGCACGATAAAAATGCCCTATTGCCAAATTGAAGCACCTTTAGCTTTTGCAACGTCACCCACACACGCCAGTAAATGGTCACGAATGAGAACTACGTGTGCGTGTGTGTATGTGTGTGCGCCGTTGGTAGAGTATGGATGGAATTTCAGGCGGTTCTCTCTCTCTCTGTTGCTGGGAAACGTCCATAGGTTAGGGGGATGTTTTGTTTCGGTTCGCTGTACAGCAATGGAGGTGGTGTGCGATGTGTCGGCGACGGCAGGAAATCAAATCATTCCAGCAAAATAACGTTTCCAATCAATTTCCTATTATAGCGTCGAATAGTTTAATGTGTCGGTCGTGCCTCACCTGTCGGTACCGACGTACCTGTCGCCGGAGCAGCTTCTGAAGCGTCGTTAGTGTCAAAGTGAACCGAGTGGTGCAGCGTTTTTCGCACAAATTTAGCGTGAAAAGAGGACACACCACCCGGCCCCCTGTCGGTTCGTGTCATGTTTGTCGTCGTCGTCGCGAAAAATAAGCAACGGATGAAACGGTCGAGCCATCACGATTAGAAGCTAGATTTATTGGGCATCCTCCGGTAAAATAGGAAGGTTTGCTGCCCACCACCAATTTGCCACCAGATATAGAAGGAATTCCGTGGTGTGGAAAAAGCGGAAATAAGGAAATATTCATTTTAGTTTTCCAACGAAAAAGCAGCAGCAGCGTGTCCTACGAGCGTGTCACCAAATGAGCTGTCAATTGAAAAGGTGTGCCGCTATCACTGCCCTTTTGTGCTGTGTGCCGCTGTGTGTACGGTGGTACTGCGAAATAAGATCATTTTCCTCGGCAAAATGGCAAACGGCAACGAAATTAATCTGACGGAAGAACGTTCGCACATACCGTTGGGCGAATGGTACCGCTTCAAATGGTATGCGCATGTTGTACGAACAACACAATGGTTTGAATGTGTGATAGTGCGAGATGTATGTGTACGCTTGTCTTAACAGAAGTTCCTTTGTCAGCCGGGAGACTCTACTGGGAACTGTACTTGTGCTGGGGTGGAATTTTCGGTGAAACTATGATGAAATTGAGATAAATTTACTTACGCGTGCAGAATGGCATAACGCTAAATTTGAAAGGGCAGCTTTTCATGGAATCTGTGGAAATTATGAGTCTTCCTGTTATTGCAATAGCGAGCATGTAAATAGAATTATGCTCCCTTTAAAAGGGAGGTATACGACTCAACTCAGATTATAACAATCTATAGGAATTTCATAGTATTTCAAATTCCAAAAAAAGTCGTTCAATCAAAACATTTGAATCAATGCAAACATGTAGGGGAGGTCATAGAAGTTATTAGGATGTACTTCAATAATGCAGTATCAAATCTAAACGTAAAAGCAATATGTAAGTTTCTCATCAAAGAAAAGTTTTTGTAAAGTACACTTCAGTGAATGTAATTTTGTTGCTACCAAAAATAAGAGTTTGTTTGTTGTATTTTTTGTATTTCAGGCATGTCTCAGGTACCAACCTGGTGTAGGAATGATAATAATATCAATGCCTATTTTTGTAGTCTGATTATTTAATCAAAAAGTTCCATAGTTGGATGGACACCGGTGTTTTGTTAATATTGTTTCTTTCTCTTGGCATAACGATGATAGGTCATGCCAACTATTTAATTGCTAGACTTTTTGGTGGTACTATCCACATAGTTGGATAATACGTTCTGCCTACGGGGGTCCTGATGTGATTTGAGCCCAGGTTCTGTCATTTAAAGACCAACGCCACTATAGCCTCGACGAACGTCCATATTGATTTTAGGTTAGCAAATGGCAACAAATTACCATTGCAACAGCAACCAGAAGTCTTGGAGTGCCCATTAGATGGTACAAGCATTGCAAAATGCGGTGTAAACAGCAGCCTTAAATGATGCATTACGGAGCCTAATATCTTACGACGATTAAGGCCTTTTGGCCATGTTTTTAATCAACGTCAAATTGTCAGACAGGAGGAACTTTCTAATATTTTCTACAGGTATTCATTTTGTCCATATCAGGTGTCCGTCTATGTCTAACATGTCAAAACTGCGCTGTGTTTTTAAATAAAAGCAAAAACATATAAATTTTGAGATTTCAAAAAATCCCAAAAATAGAAAGAATCTTCTCAAAAGTACCAGTCTCGCAATAAAATGGTATTGCAGTTAGCAAGAAACCGATGGTTATTTTCGTAAACGTATTTTTCCCCTGTAAAGAGTATAATAACAAATGACAACTAGGGATGTCTAGTGGTAGAATGCTATTGGCACGAATCTTTCACGGCAGGACCGAATGTCGAATCCTACCCAGAGCGTCAACCTGTAACAAGAACTGTCTATCAATAAGTACAGTGCGTCAAGACGCAGGAAATCATAAAGTGTAGAAGAAAAAAAAAGCAGACTTCAACAAAATAATTCCTTCCTACACATGATTTACGAAGCAAATAATTTTAATTGAATGCGCTTACCAAACATCGGCATGAATTCAGCATTACCATATGCTACCCTCCCTTTCATACGCTGCGCAAATACAATGCCAACGAAAATGGGAAGACGCCCGAAAAAGGAGATTGTGCTGTTATCATAAATCAAATTAAAAACCTATCGAAAGTTGAAGTTTCCCTGCTGAATGGAATGTTGTGTTGATACACTCGGCATAAAGTCCTACGTGGGCATATCAAGCGTAGACACGGTGCTGGAGCAACAACAGCAAAAAAAGTACACATAATACGGTATACGGGAGTGAATCAGGCCGGAGCGCAGGACAGGAATGATGAGTAGGCTCTACGCACTGACATGTTTCCCATCAGCTCTGTAGCTCCGCATCGAACCTGGTTCATCCCTTCCTGGAAGCGGATCCGATGGAAACTGTGACCTATGATCTTCCTTTTATGCCTGTTTCGCATAAAAACGGATCACTCCGTATCACTCTCCGGCAGCGGGTGTAGCTGGTGGAATATATTTTGCTTATTTTATTTCGAGTACCCGTCCTGTCTCACTGCGTCCCCTTATCTGGCTCCCCGAATGCTTTGAACCTGAGCGAACGTGCGTGTGTGTCGTTTGGACCCTCGTCAAAACATGAAACATAATTTATGAACCAGCAAGCATCATCTTCCAGTCTTGGCCCCGAATTTCGTCCCTTTTCGTTGGAGGGCTTGGATGGTTTTTATTCTCTCGCACAATATTACCCCTTAACATACAGAGCTTTCCCGTTTTTGCTATATTTTTTTTTCATTGTCTCGCCGTGAAAGTGTCTTGACCTCATTCTCATTTCTTGGCTGCGCTGGGCATGAGCGTGGGATGGACTTTGCACTATGGGCGCCCGGAACAACGAGGTGCAAAGTGGGACGAATCGGGTGACGAAACCATGCGTCACGTGTGGAAGCGAGGGTTGTTTTTTGTTGCACTTGGCTGGCATACCTCCCCAGTTTATAAAACACTAAAGTGTGCGTAAGCAAATGTGGTCCCCGATACGTGTTGGGTTGGGCTGGTCGGCGATCTGTATCTGAATTTCGTGCAGGAATTTTATCCGATTTTGGTTCATCAGCACAGCGGAAGGCATCGGAATCTGCTTCACTGGTTGGAGTTTTAGCTGTGACAGATTTGACATAAGTATTTCATTCAAGAAATACCTTTATCATTTGAGAAGAAACGCAAAGTGCTTTAGATTTAGGTTAAACCTGCAAATATTCCGCTTAATCCTGAGCGAAATTCACATATACTTTAAACATTACTAGTTCATCCAGAGGATTTTGTATCCCCTGTAAAGAATATAATAACAAATGACAACTAGGGCTGTCTAGTGGTAGAATGCTATTGGCACGAATCTTTCATGGCAGGACCGAATGTCGAATCCCACCCAGAGCACCAACCTGTAACAAAAACTGTCTATCAATAAGTACAGTGAGTCATTGTGCGACCGTCAAGACGCAGGAGATCATAAAGTGTAGAAGAAAAAAAAAGCAGACTTCAACAAAATAATTCCTTCCTACACATGATTTACGAAGCAAATAATTTTAATTGAATGCGCTTACCAAACATTGGCATGAATTTAGCATTACCATATGCTGCTCCCTTTCATACGCTGCGCAAATACAATGCCAACGAAAATGGGAAGACGCCCGAAAAAGGAGATTGTGCTGTTATCATAAATCAAATTAAAAACCTATCGAAAGTTGAAGTTTCCCTGCTGAATGGAATGTTGTGTTGATACACTCGGCATAAAGTCCTACGTGGGCATATCAAGCGTAGACACGGTGCTGGAGCAACAACAGCAAAAAAAGTACACATAATACGGTATACGGGAGTGAATCAGGCCGGAGCGCAGGACAGGAATGATGAGTAGGCTCTACGCACTGACATGTTTCCCATCAGCTCTGTAGCTCCGCATCGAACCTGGTTCATCCCTTCCTGGAAGCGGATCCGATGGAAACTGTGACCTATGATCTTCCTTTTATGCCTGTTTCGCATAAAAACGGATCACTCCGTATCACTCTCCGGCAGCGGGTGTAGCTGGTGGAATATATTTTGCTTATTTTATTTCGAGTACCCGTCCTGTCTCACTGCGTCCCCTTATCTGGCTCCCCGAATGCTTTGAACCTGAGCGAACGTGCGTGTGTGTCGTTTGGACCCTCGTCAAAACATGAAACATAATTTATGAACCAGCAAGCATCATCTTCCAGTCTTGGCCCCGAATTTCGTCCCTTTTCGTTGGAGGGCTTGGATGGTTTTTATTCTCTCGCACAATATTACCCCTTAACATACAGAGCTTTCCCGTTTTTGCTATATTTTTTTTTCATTGTCTCGCCGTGAAAGTGTCTTGACCTCATTCTCATTTCTTGGCTGCGCTGGGCATGAGCGTGGGATGGACTTTGCACTATGGGCGCCCGGAACAACGAGGTGCAAAGTGGGACGAATCGGGTGACGAAACCATGCGTCACGTGTGGAAGCGAGGGTTGTTTTTTGTTGCACTTGGCTGGCATACCTCCCCAGTTTATAAAACACTAAAGTGTGCGTAAGCAAATGTGGTCCCCGATACGTGTTGGGTTGGGCTGGTCGGCGATCTGTATCTGAATTTCGTGCAGGAATTTTATCCGATTTTGGTTCATCAGCACAGCGGAAGGCATCGGAATCTGCTTCACTGGTCAATCGGAAAGGTTCGGCTTGCGATAAGCGGATTTTGCATGGCTTCCCGAGTCTCAATGATACATGGAGGCGCCTGGTGTCGCGTCGCGAGTATGAGGATTATGGTGTGGGGCTGTGTTTTTTATTTATTTATTTGGCATGAAATAATTCTACCGTGCAGGCGTTAAATCAGTTTACTTCCATTTACCCCGACGCACATGGCGGTCGATCGTTTCGGTTGATGCATACCATCACGGCGGCAAGCGGCGGTATCGCATTTTTTACAACACGTCGAACAATTTTTGTGACCAAACCGTTCCACGTGAACGGGCACGGAGGGATGGGAGTGTGCGCACACGGGTATGCTCTACACTTTTGGGGATGGATGTTTTGGTAAACCTTCTTCTTTTTTTTTTGGCAAGAATTTGCACCCCACCAAACCGTTCTATCCGGCTCAGGGGGAAGCTTATTGTTACATGCCATTGATTTCGGTCCAGGGTCGGATGATGAAGCTGATGGTCGGGTAGTCGTCGTGGTGTCCGATCGACCCTTCGGTTCGGATGCACTTAATGGAAATTTAATCATCCGCTGCTGGGGATTAATTAATGTTTAATGAAGCCTTTCGTTTCGGTCGTCCTCTTCTCCAAAGGTTTGGTGGTTTTTTGGACCGATGGGACACGGTGAATTATCCCGATCTGATCGATTTTGTTGTTGCAAGTGGAGACGATCGGTGCAGCCCGGTAGAGAGGATGGTTGGTCGGGCATACGATTCTTGTAAATGGAGTCAACTGGAGCAGTTTGATGAATTATGCTTAACCAAGATATTTAGATGCCGATAATATCAATTGATATCAAAGGCGGTATGCAATTCTCACTTATTATCCAAAATGTAGCAAAATATCTTTGAAAACATACAATATAATGATGTAAGAAACTTTCATTTTACGTTGTACCTAACGTTAATACAATGAAACAACTTTCTAACCCAAATTTTTATCGAATTACTTTATTGGGTCATGTACATTCGGAAAGACATTGTATGCGCCTGGAAGGTATGCTTGACGCAAAACATCGTCCAGCGAAATCTGCAGCAAGTGCCGCTTCCTTTCGATACTACAGAAAAATGATTTCGCACGCATAAACAGTAATTAGTACGACATTTTAAAAATGAATGACACGTATATGCGCTGTACGACAACAGGAGTTCGTGTAACTAAGTTTAAAATATAGACATTAAACGTACGATGCTCAACAAAGTATTGTGAAATGTAACAAAATCACTAAAACCAAATGCTTTTAGCTTTATAACATAGACGGCATATCATATCACAACGGTGAACCTATTAAACTGTGTTAAATTGACTTTGCCGATGTTCATCCGCTGCACGACACTGTAACTAATGGAGGTTTTTCGCCGATGAAAATCTGTTGGTAGATAGAAAAACTTGTCGAACAAAGGCTATACCGATCCGTGGTGGGTGCCTGCGGGTACCATGGTCAGTTTGTCGGGATATGGCACGGTAGGTGGGACGCTCAAAAGCTTAACGCTTTCCCGTATTGCCGAACGCTCACACAAGGGGTTGCGCTGGAAATTTCGTACAAATACAAACCGGTACAAGAAACAGTGGTAGTTAAGGTTGAGACGAGTCTGCCATTGCTTGCAATTCGGACAAGGGCCGTGGTCGATTGTAACCCGAACGTCGGGGACAACCGACAAGGGCACGGTGGCCGATGTCACATGTTAGCAGATCGATAGCGGGACAGAGCAGAGTGTCCGATGTCCGGCTGGCGATGACAGAGAGCGTGCGTGAGTGTTTGTGTGTGTGTGTGTGTGTGTGTGTGTCGGGAAAGTATGGTACGGTGTCACCGGTTAGCAGTTTCTTCGCAGCACAAAACGACCGTAATCCTAATTAAATTCTCTCGTATCTCTCACATCGCAGAGGCGGGCTTGAAGCCATGTCGGTCGGAACCGCTGCTACCTTCGTCCGCCGGTTGTGTGTCTGATTTTGAAGTTTGATATACGACCATGGGCATCATGTTCACAGTTCCCAGCTTTCGCAACACTACCGCAGCGCAGCTTCCTCCCGGCATCGTGTCATCCAATCGATAGCCGATGAGCATTGTTGTTTATACGGTGGACCATGTTAAACCAGCCCCCGGTCCGCCCGGCACCGCTCCTACCATCCCTGTACATCACCTTATCATCTCCCAGCCAATGAAGTAGCCTGTTCTGTCGCAGCCTGTTAATGCAGCCCCGTGCTAGCACGGTTCATGGTTAGGTCGGCCAGCTTGTGACTGCAGTGGTGCACATAGTTTACGGATCGACATAGTCGTAGTAAATCCCCCGGAAAATCACACATCGGGCAGGTGCGTAGTGTACCGTGACGTGAGGTTTAGCCTACGGCAGGACAAGTAGTTTGATTTTACAACGCTTTCGCCTAACGCAGTAGGCGGAAATTACATTCATGGGTGATTTATCATACGAGTCAGGCGTGGACCCACGAGCAGCCGGCTGCAAATGGAACGAAAGCGAACGAAGCTTCGTTTTTTTACCGTATACTGTATTAACTGAGCTGAAAGGGAACACTGCACGGTTGTTTTAATGAGGAGATTTTCTGGTTGCCCAATTTGGGTAAGCTTCCGGTGTACATGGGTCATTGACAGCAAACCTCTTGCTGCGAACCACCGAAACCGTGTGCTTTTAATTAAACGGAGAATCGTACAACAACTTCTAATGAACTGATGCATTGTTGCACGATGAGAATTGTGTATACACACACACACAGTGCGCACCTAAAACTAGCAGCAATCGGAAAATGGTACACAGATACACATTCGTATATTATCGGAATGATTGCAAAACCCATTGCATACCTTGAGGCGCAACAAGCATTAAATGATGACCGGTATACTAATATTAGCTTACATTCCATGAATTCTTTTGTATTGACCACAACATCCACTCTAACCTTTTGCAACTCTGTATCACGCAATCCAACACACCTTCATCATTGTTTTCTAGCCAGAGAAAAATGCTGTGAATCGACCAAAGCTACCGCTAGCATAGAGATAGCAGTCAGATCAAGCTCATTTATCTATTAAAAGATGCATTCGAATGAACTCTCTGTCGGCTTGCTTTATACCACCGGGCTTTTGCTATGTTCGATAATGCAATACGATACCCGATGCAAAGGTTAGTCGTACCGAACCTTTATCACGATTGGCAAAATTTGGTCAGCATTTTTGGAAACGGAACGGAACAGGCGGATGAGGGTAGCGTATTTAATTGGTGCCATAAAGTACGATAAATAATTACCACCGATTGACTGACTGTGTCTCGCACGGGACGGACGCTACCGTGGCGAAACGTTTCTGGGGGCCCAGTGTCCTGCGAATTATAAGCCAGGCAACCCGAGCATCGATGTGCATTAGGCGACAAATTAATCGAATCGGTCCGTATCGGTCTCTCGCTGGACACTGCACCACAGCGGCACTATACAGCGTAACCTCGCAACTATACGGGTCCTCACTGTCACAAACCAATATCCGATGACCGATTGGTCACTGGCTCGATCGACTTGATACTCTTTCTCTGTCGCTCGCTGTCTCGGTCACGGTCGTAATCAATTTTTCGGCGTTTGCATACCTTTCGGGGTGACAGGTTCTGTCTGGCGAACCGAACCACGAGATTGATAGCACGAATGTACTCACCTGGTAAAAACGGGCAGCTGGGAGCCCATGATCTGCAGCCGAGCAAACAGCAGCGCTACGGTGGTAACGCACAGGACGGCTAGTCGGCGGGAGGCTTCGTGCGGCCACCAGCCCGTCGGTAGGGCGAACGTTTTCCCGCTCATCATCGAGCGTGCCAGATGGTAGATGTCACCGAGCCGAATCTGCGCCACCAGTGAACCGGAAAAGAGAAAGAAAAAAAACAGGGGATGAGGGCCGATGTTGAATTATTCCACTGCCGTACACTGGCCTAGCTGCAAGGACAAAGTCTGCAAGGGTTCGTCGGCACTAATGGCTTGTCGGAGAACTGGAGCAACCTTTGACTTGGAAGTCGTTGTGTTGCTTTTGCATCGCAAACAGACATCAATTATTACCCGGGGTGGTAGGACTATTTGGCGCACGGGATTTTGAAGAAGCGGTGAACGCATTGTCCGAGTTCGAGCGTTACGAGCCGGAACACAATGACTCAACGATAACCAACCTTGATGAAGAAATAATGGATCCTCGGGCAACACAGTATTGAGCGGTGTCGGGTAGGCACCGATGTGATGTCGAAAAGATAAAGATACTTTTTTCCCCCTTTGGGACGAAATGTATATCCAAAGGTGTTTCCCTTGCGGTACTTGCGGAGCGATATTTTGGAAGGTGTGGAAAAACGGGAGTATAATACGAACAGCCAGCCAGCAGCTGTGCCCTGGTTGCCGAGAGAATAACTCTATTAGCAGTGACTCATTCGACTAATGGAATTGTGTGATACGGGTTCTGTAAAGACCGTTGAGTTACATCCATTGGTAATAGAATGTGCCCATGAGAAGGGAAGTTATTTTTTCCGCCGAAAGTATCTCTTTTGTTTTTACATTTTTTTTTGCTCGTGGAGAGATACCCTTAAGCGTGGTACTCAGCACACCACATGCCGATGATGAGAGCAACTACTCGTTCTACAGGCGTGTGCTATGTACTCCAACTACGTCTCTTGAAGGTTTCTTACGTTGCATCATTTAGCCGTAATGTGTCCTTGCGGGAGTGTTCGCATGCACCGTACAGGAGACAACAAATGGACACCGAACATAACCGGTTGCGTGAACCCTTTGCATCATCTTTGGCAAACCGTGCAAGGTGTACAGGCGGAGGTAAAAATGCTATAAAACGTGCCAACGGAGCACTAAATCACATACGCTCTTAAACTGACACGTACATGCGTGGCACAGCGACGCAAAGCGGCTTTCATGGATGATGTGAATGAATTGTGGCGCATTTGTCTTGCCAATCCTACACACACACACACACGGACGCACGCGCGCCAACCAAACATAGGATTCGTACGACGGGCCAGATAATCTTACCAGATTATTTAATGCGCTCTCGACGCGTTAAAGCACTGCCCGGAATGTCGGTTTACCGGCGGGTATAAGCCGACTCTTTGTTTTTGTTTTCGCTTCATATAAGTTTTTCTTTTTAACGCCCTTCCCCTCCCGGCACACATTAGCTGGCAGCTTCCTGGGAGGGGCATGCTACACGCCCCGACATCATTATCATCAGCGGCAAACGAGCTCACTTAAGGCTCGTAAACTATCTGTTTATGCTTTGCAAATGGACCCGTTGCGGTTGTTTACCGGGAGAAGCTGATGAATGGGTGGGTACATTTGACTTTTTTCTTCCCGGCCGTGAGAGTGATGTTGACTAAGTAGCGACGCATGCAGTCATTAGAAACGAAAACCAGAACGATTTATCGCTACCATGCGAAGACTTACTTGGAAGACACTCTCCCTTGCTGTGAGCAGCGTATTTGGGTTTAGTTTAATAAATTGGTCTCCATTTGCAAGCGGCAAGCGCTAAACACAGTTTCAGCACAAATTGTGCAAACGTTGCTGTTGGGCTGATATTTATTTACCCCTTACAAAATACAATTCCCATCGTAAACAGGAGGATGTTCAATAATCCCTCCCACTAAACAGCCACCTGCATCGTCATATCATCGCACCTTTAAATGTTCGCTCTTTCGCTCGGCATAAATTATGATCGCAAAAGCAAACATCATTCCGAGTCCGAGTGGATTCCCGTCCGCAACAACAACAACCACAACAAAAAAAAAAAAAGAAAGTCGCTCCCAAAAAGCCCACAAAGCCGCTAGTCTTTGCTCCATCGAGGTAGCGGCGAGCTGATTCAGTTTTGCTTTATTTTTTGTTGTTGCTTGGTTTGGTTGGTCGTTTGGTTGGGGTTTGGTACGAAATTTTAAGCCTCACTGGTATCCGTTAGTGCAGTGGGGCTTGCGCTCGGCACAAACGGTGGCGGCGGTGGCTTTCGATGGGTATACTTTTCTTTTCACGTATCCGAAAGCGCTCCGACCACCAACACACAACCGGTATGATGGTGTCGATTATGGAGCGAATCTTCCAGCGAAAAAGAGAGCCACCTCTCGGTGGTGTGCTTGTGGTGATTGCTGATGATTATGCTTGCCAAATTGCAACACAGGGAACGTGTGTGTGTGTGTGTGTGTGCGTGTGTGGGGAACGCTACCCATTTCAACTCTAGTGTCGAGGCGGGATTTATACCAGACCGTGCTGAGTTGAGACTGGAGAGCTGAAACCGAGGCACGGGGGGTTTAGGATTGTTTTGGTGAAAAGTTTTACCATTGCAACTGGAACGGTAGAACGGTTCCGCAACATTCGATAAAGCAAATATGGCCCAGGCGCGCTGGTAAGCAACGGGCTGATCGATAGATGTGTCGGATGTAGCTTTACTTATTTTCACAAAACGCAGGTGCTCTGAATTTTAGCAATTGTTTCGTTACGATCGAGGTTATGGAGCGCACATACACACATACATCACAACCACCGCCACAAGCGGCTATCAACGGTAGGATAAACTAACGCAAAATCACGACCTGCAACTAGCGCCCGAATGCTCGCCGTGTGATAATGCTTCCACATCGAGGGTAAGTATCAGGTGCTGTGGAAAAATTAAACATTCCCCTGCTTCCTAATGCAAGCGGTGCTTATGCATCCACTCGTGCTTCTTTACACGCTTTGCTGTCATCCACGGGCCGGAAATATAATCATTCCGCACCACGTTCCATGGTTCGGTGAAATGGAGCTTTCATACTTTACACTTGGCGCCAAAGCGATACGATTGCCTCCGATCATTAGTGTTTAATTTTCCGCACCGCTACTTACGCTCGGGTGAGCGTGAATTGTAAAATAAATCGCAGCGTGCAAAGTGGGAGGTAAGCCGTGTGTCGTTTCAGTTGACGCAGAAGGAAGGTTTGATCAGCTTACAGATATTACAAATATTGACATTTTACAGTGCGCGCTGGCGGATGAAATATGATTGAAACTGGTTAGTTTTGATATAACGATTAATTTTTAACAGTACGGGGGTTTTACGGCACTCGAAAAGACTAATTTAACATTCGATAAATCGTTTCTGTGGACATGCATTTCATTGTGGTGGGGTTCGATGTTGTGAACATAGTGTTTTATTTCAACAGTTCTGTCAAATTAATTTCATAGTCTACACCCTCCAGTGCTTCTCAAATCAGTTCCTTGTTGTAAAGTTGCATAGCATGAGAAAATAATTTTCATATTCTTGAAATATTGATCTAAAATTCGAAATTAGTGGAGTTTAATTTATGTTTTTATAATAAACAAGAATTGTTGGAAAAGAACAATACAAAAATGAAACTTCCAACCACGGAAACGAAATATATTCATCAGACGTTTAATAAAGCTCTTTTGAGAAATGAAAAATATAATATTGACATTCTTAAAATAAGTCAAAACAAGTTGTATTGTTAGGCTTTTGTTAGTCTTGAGGGAATGTTTTAATATTAGCTTTTCTAGAGTATGCTACGTTTGCTATTAAAAAAAAAAACACTGACTGTTCAATCAAGCTAGTTTTATTGATTTTATCTTGAAAATAGGATAATACTGTCGGGGTCCTTTCGTTTAGCTTCACTTTCTAAACTGCCGCACGACCCATTCAATCCATCTGGCACCATACGCCGGATGGGACGCGTTCGCAATGCATTGTCGGTTGAAATTGTGTTCCATTCTTTGTCGCACTCGCTGCTATTGAATAGCGCGGCGCAACAATTGCTTTTTCAGTCGAGGTGTAATAAAGGACGCTGGTATTTCTCTCGCTCTCTCTCTCTCTCTTCCAAATTGTCCTGTGCACGGCAGGTTTTCCCTTGGGCACGGTTTACTTGCATCAAAGAAACGTTTCTTACCGACGAGCAGTTCGTGCAACCCAGTTTGGAAGCCTAGGAAAAGTGTTCGGTTCAGTTGTATACATCCGTATTCCGACCCTGTGTCCTTGTGCTTTGTCCTTAGGAGTACAGTAAATATTTGAAATATGCATAACCCAAGAACAATTTCAAATAAACTGGTGCCGTTCGACGATTCATCATGCACCACCCCGCAGTGATACAGACACATCCAAAGGGCATACACATACAGCCAAACTTTAGTAGTATTGTATGTCCTAGAAGAAATAACAGCACGTTTGACAGTGTAAATGGGATAAAAATATGTGTTCAGCAAAGATGCAATCAAAGCAAAAAGTTGCAAATTTATGCTTATTTTACTTAAACTTTGCATCTTCCCGTAGCAGCTTAACTAGGAATTGTTGGTAAGAAAGAGAGCAAGTCGTCCTTTTCCTTGCTTTTGTTACACTTTTTCCAGCATGTTACACCTTTATGGCAATGCAATAATAATGCTGTTTATGGACGATTGACTTTGAGCACTCGGTACGACGCTAACAGAAAGCATCCGAGCAAAAGGTTTCGAGCAGCGGGAATCTGTACTATCTACGTATATGGAGAAGAATTCATTTCGTTCAAATGTCCTTCGGTTGGCTTTTCTTCATTGACAATCGATTTACTTTTACATCGTTTCCAGGAATGGTTTGTGTTTTTTTTTCTTTCGATTTCAACTCCTAGATCATCGCCGAACCGAATCGAGAAGAAGTCAGGGAACATACAGACACACACACACACACATACACATTTTTGATATCGTGATTTGAATTTATGCTCTCAAGTGATATCGAATTTATATGCACATAAACAGGAATGTGCGGGGGGCAAGGTGGATTCTTCTAGCGCCAATTTTGATATGATTTATGGGAAGAGTGCGAGAAGGAGAGGTCGCGATATAAAGCAGAATAATATTTTATTGTGATTGATTCTTTGCACAGCAAGGCTGATTGACGAATACGTTTGGAAGGAGAGCAAAATGTGAAAGATCTCTAATAATATGCACGATAAAGTAGCAAAAAAGTACATACAAATAAATTGCTATTAAAGATGACATGAGCATAAAAAAACCAGCTACTTTCATTGAATTAAATATTTATTACAAATGAAATGAGAGTAGAAAAAAAACACTCATAACAATGATTCGGAGAATAAATGAAAACAGTGAAAAAAAGCTTGCCCGTCGCACTATCAATCATTCAGCAGCATGTACAGAGCAGAAAGATGAAACGTTAAATTTGAAGTATAAAAAACAGTACAAAAAAAATTAAAAATAAATCCTCCCCTATAATTGACACAAATAGATACACGGCGCAGCGTGCTGCGTGGAACGAGAACGAGGACGAAAGGAACACAACTTGACAACAGGAGACTCTGCACGTTGTGTACCATTAATCATATGCACCGATTGTTGCTTGGTACAGAAATTAATTTTACCTTCGTTTCATTTATCATAGTTTAAAATGAGTTCCCGCAAATTTCCTCCCGCGCTACAGTCCCGGCTTCCTGGCCGGAAAACTTCACTATCAGCCGTTCATTAGTTTCAATTACAGCGTGCTGCAACGATTGTAACGCACAGTATGTGTGGCGTATCTGCCAACAAATGAAACAACACACATGCATCTATGTAGAAAATGAGAGCGAGAGATTGAGAAAGAGAATGAGAAAGAAAATGAGAGAGAAAGAGAGAATGAAAAAGAGAAGGAAAGAGAGAATGCGAGAGAGAATGAGAGAGAATAAGGAAGTGAATGAGAGAGAGAAAGAATAGGAGAAACAGAGAATGAGAGAGAGAAAGAATGAGTGGGAAAGAGAGCGAGAATGAGAGCGAGAATAAGAAAGAGAATGAGAGAGAGATAAGAGATTCTCTCTCTGATTCTCTTTCTCTCATCCCCTCTCTCTCATTCTCTCTCTCATTCTCTCTCTCATGTTCTCTCTCTCTCATTTTTTCTCTCTCTCTCATTCTCTCTTTCTTATTCTTTCGCTCTTTCTCTCTCTCTTTCTCTCTCTCATTCTCTCTCTCATTCCCTCTCATTTCCTCTCTCATTGTTTCTCTCTTTCTCTCTCACATTCTCTCTCTCATTCTCTTTCTCATACTCTCTCTCATTCTCTCTCCCATTCTCTCTCATTCTCTCTCATTCTCTCACTCATTCTGCCTCTCATAATCTCGCTCTCATTCTCTCTCTCGCTCTTATTATCTCTCTCACATTTTCTCGCTCACATTCTCTCTCTCACATTCTCTCTCTCACATACTCTCTCTCATTCTTTCTCTCTCATTCTCTCGCTCTCATTCTCTCTCATTCTCGCACATTCTCCTGTCATTGTCTCTGTCCTTGTCTCTCTCAACATCTTTCTCATTATCATTCTATTTTGCTCTGTCAATCTCTTTCTCAATCTTGCGTTCTCTTTCTCATTTTCTTACTATTTTGCCTTCTCATTCTTTTTCTCAATTTCTCTTTCTCAATCTTTCGCTCTCGTTCGCTCTTTCATTCTCTATCTCTCTCATTCTATCTCATTCTCTCTCTCATTCTCTCTC
>KZ061864.1:140615-173780 GCA_002091835.1 Anopheles maculatus
GGGAAATCATTGTTTGAGGTTTAAAATCTGTAAGGGGTTTGCTCTAGAATTTGTTTGCTGTGATCACATAAGTGCATGGAGATGTTTTAAACCAGAGGACCAGTCAGAGACGATAACATATTTTGCTAGAAACAAAAAGTTTTTTTTTCTATATAAGATATGCTATAAACGAACATTTTGAGTGAACAGAGAGTGGCTGAAGGCCTAGAATCAAGGAGCGTAAGGAAGTAAAGCATGCAGTATGTAAAATAGTAAAAGCATGTGCATTTCTACTAGGTTTGGAAACAAATAAAGGCTGTTTTTAGGAAAAGTTTTTGCTGGATCTCCTCATAAGATTCGAATATCTGGGCTGCCAATCTATGCGCCATTGACCAGAACAGGTAATAGTCCGATGGCGCTACATCTGATGAATACGACGAGTATGGTACAAAACAGCAACATTTCCCGTAAATGAAATGAAATCAGCCATATACGTATAAGTGGCGAATCGTGTAAATTGCAACATCCAGATCTTAAATGTCGCAATACAGCTTAGTGCTGGTGGACGTATAAACGCGATCGCTTGATCGAAGTTTGGGCCTGCTACGGCTTCACTGTCCCAGCTTAAAGGGACTTGGTTTGTCTTGCGTATTCCTTATGGCATGCCCACCGAAACACGCTGAATCTAATTCGCTGCACGATGGTCACCGTAAAGCTCGTGGACCATCCTTATCTCGAATACGGCTAAGAGGGTTCTATCAGTTTCAGACATAGTCCATGTCTCAGAGGCGTGTATGAGTACTGGGACTCTTAGTGAGTAGAGAAGTTTGTGGTTTTCACCCCGTTGATCTCCAATCCGAACAGGTTCAGCGCCGCATGCTCAATCCTTTGGTAAGCTTTTGCTACGTACGAGAGCCCTAATCAAATGATGTTTAATTCTCGAACGTTATCTACGATCTGGAACTGATTGATTAGGAACCGTCCTCATCATATTTTACCTATTGTACATCTTATTCCTTTCTTTTTTTTAAAGATTCTACGTTATTAGCCATGAGTGGTAACTAGGTTTTAAAAAAGGTGCATTGTTTTGATGGTAAAATAACTGATACACCGAAGCTATAGGAAGTTGTCATAAATTTCCAGCGATCACGGTGACGCTATCGATAGTATATCAGTATTAAGATCAAACGAAGTAACCCGGTGGTATATGCAACAGCGGCAGGACCGGGGTTCAAATCTCATCTCGGACGTTCCTCCACAGTGAGGATCGACTATCCAACTATGCCGTTAGCAATAAGTTTAGTAAGCCAAAAATGGCAGGCATGACCTAAGAGGTCGTTAGGCCAAGAAAGAAGAAGAAGAAGATCCAACGAAGTTCAATATGAATAACATTTATATAACAAAATACTGAAACATGAAGCACTATAAAGGTACCAGCTAGGAAATTTGTAATTCCATAACTTGAATTGTACATTGTGGTTCATTATCAGGTGAATGCACGGTAACAAAAACAGAATCAGAATTTTACTATAGCATGTCAAACCATGTGAGAAAAGTTGTGCACATCAAAACAACAGGATAAACCCCATCCGTGTTGCTGTTTTGTTGTTATATTCGCCTTAACAACAGACAAACAGTACGGCGTAGGGTTTGCGAGCACGATTGGATTGTAACACCATCCATCTTGCCATCCTCATGCCCCGTGGGAAGGAACGCCCGGCACGAAAGGATGACATATGGCATAAAAGTTAGCTGTACAATGTCTCTCCAAGGACGCAACTTTCACCAATCCTACTGCCTCCCTCCCCCTTTATCATAAGTCTCGCACGGTTGCAGGTAAGCTAAGAAGAGTCCGTTTCTTACTTTTACCACGCAAAAAGGGGTTGCATTAGCACTGCCCGAGCATCGTTGGGTGGTTGGATGGTTGGTTGTGCATTTTATTTTACTTGTTGGAGAAGAGAAACTCGTAGCCGCCGAGGGTTTCCACATTACGTGGTCGGTGGTTCTAGTGAAAATAAATGTGTTCTGAGGGGTGTCTCAAAGTTTGGCAAAGCTTCACACACATGCACAGAAAAAAGAAGGGTAGATTCCATCTGGAATAAAGTTTTATAGATAATTTTTGGTTCTTATTTTCAGTAAAACTCTCTCTACCATACTTTGATGGCACAAGACATCAGATGTGGAGCTTTAGCGAGGGGCAAAAAAAAAGAGAGAAAACGGACAAAGGTTAGCAACGGTGCATGCTTCACAGACCAAGTGAATGTCGCAGTTACCGCCGGAATATTTCCTTTGAACACAAATTCATAGTAACAAAGAAGCGCGAAAAAGAAGACAACGATACGCGACCTGCATACACTTTATCAGATAGTAACTTTTCGCGTCAGCATCCCTTGCGGCATCCCCGTTAGATGTACGCCGTGCTTGAGAGGCTGTGTGAGTTCGGTGGTACCCCTTTGACTAAAGTGATCTAAGCAAAGGAGCAAAAAAAAAGGACGGAAAATTCGCGACCCACTCACATTGTGACGGGACCGTATCCCACATCAACGCTGCGCAGAAAATCGTTCCTTCTCCACACTACAGCCATAGCGAGTCAAAAGGCACTTGGGTAGAAAAAGTTTTCCAACATTTCATTTCCCAGTGACCAAGATCCGAAACGGCGCAAAGTGGCACACCGTTGAGGCAAAGGCATGCCCGAAGTCATGTGCGTCCATGGATTCTCGTTGTCTTTCGTTTTCAATATCGCCCTTTACCCAGGCGTTAGATCCACGGGAAGGATTTATTATGCATGATATCAAGGACATGCGTGGCTCACCTACGGGAACCGGGCACAGCAACGCGTCGGGTATCATGCACCCGGGCCGGAATGGTACCGGTGGGCCAGATTTATAACCTCCCGTGGCGAACGGCAATAGCAATGGCTCTGCTTGCTTCGAGTGTGGCTTTAATATGTTCATCGACACCGGCGCCGATGGTGTCAGAGTGGTAAGAGGAAGCGTTGTTATCGAACTCCTGGCATGGGCCAAGAGGTTCGTGTGCTCGGGTTCGGGGTTCAGAAAACCCACTTTATGTGAGTCTGGCGGTTGATGCTGGGTGACCTCCGTGATCACGGTTCGTTTGAACTTTGCCTCGAGAGAGAGAGAGACAGGGAAAAAAAGGATTCAGAGTGTTTGGTGGTCACCCACCGAGTGCGCTTGGGGACCCTCACTAAAAATAGCGTAGTAAAATCGGTTGCGTATAATTTATGGACAAACTTTTTTTTCCCTCCCCTATTCGTTGCATGTATTGTGGGGGCGCCGCTTTTTGTAGCCCCTTTTTTGCGCCTCATACAGTCTTATTTTATCAGTAGCATTCTTCATGTTCGTTTCGGGCAAGGAACACCAACACGATTACCGAAAGTTTGGTAGTAACCTCGCGACTAGTACAACGTTGCCTGACGGAGCCCTGATAAAATCCTTCGCCGCAAGAAAGAGCAAGCAGCGAAATAGTTTATCAACCGAACAGATGGAAACTGGTGTAGGGCTAAGGCTAGATTGAGACGCTCGGAACACGAAATTGGTTTATCGCGATTTTTGCAACCTACCGTGGGTTGATTTATCGCTTGCCTATTTGTCGTTGCCTATTTCGAGCATGGGCAAAGTATTTTTTTTGTGATTGTGGGCTGATGTTTTATGATTGGAAATAATTGGAGCACTGTGTGTCGTGTGGTTCGTATGGGAGTAATTCGTGCACGAAGTGAGTGATTTTACGCAACAAATAGCCTTTTCGACTTTACCTTCGTTTAATTATTTTGTTTCTACGCGTTCACTTTGTTTTCCCTATACCCACAAATAACTTTTCTCGTTATTGTTATAATATGCTTTTCATCATATTGCTGAAAGTCATGCAGAATCAATCGAGCATGTTTCCAACAAAACTGAATCATTCTGCACCGCTACGTACCGGACAGCAGCACTGAAAATCGGCATCGAAGATCGAAGGGAATGTTTTACAATATCCGGCCCGTGCAGTGATGCGTCGGACTAAGGTAAACAAAAACGGAAACTCGGTCCCACAGTAACCCCACAGCAATGAGGGATACGAAATTTGGAGACACAGTTGACAGTGGTATTGTTTTCGCAAGCGAGCAAACGCCCGACGAAGGGATTGTGCCGGCGTCGGTGTTGGTAGGGCGGTGTGTTTGTGACGCTCGAACGGAAATGTACACAACATTATGCTCCATGTGGTACGATTCGCATGCTGTCCTCACATGCTGCCGCTGTAGCTGCTGCAGTTGTTTCGTTGTGCTTTCATTAGAATGAAATATGCGTTCGTAGTCGTCGTCATCGTTGCTGTCGACTTGCGTCTTGCGAAATGTTATCGGAAGGATACGCTCGAACGTGTACGCATCGTAAGAAAACTAATCTCACATTTCCCGCACCATGTCTTACGATCACCAAAGTGCCAGAAGAAAGGCAGGGAAAGGGAAGAGGAAAATCTTTTTCGGGGTCCCTTTGTTCGGTGTGAGAGATCGGTCGCATAAACACGCTTGGCCCAGGCAGTTGCTTCGTTTGCCACTTTTCACCGGTTAAACTCGTTTGTCGATGACGAGAAGATGAAGCCGCCTCGAAGTAGCAGTTGGCCACCAATGGCTTAACTTTTCCGATGGGTGGTGAACGAGGGTTCGAAAGACAGAAAGACCGGATGGGACGGTGTAAGCGAATAGCAGTACATATGCTGTCTCGAACGGTGGTACATTTGTCTGAACTTTGAACTGATAAACTACCGATCAGTACGGGGCAGAGGGACGGTGAGGATGAAGATACCGGCATACGGGATGCAATTGTTGACAGTTCCAACAACAACCAGGCGCCTCCATGCCCTGGTTACTGTTTGAACAATGACAGTTTCAACATCGTGCTACAGCACCAACCATGAAACAATAGAGCTATTGCGATGCGGAAAGAAAAATATCCGACACATACAGAGTTACACACATACACGTAGCTATCAGTATGTGATGTTTCTTGAAGCAGAAGTGAGTTATCCTTTGGGGTATTATCAATCACAAGTCCAGTACGGCAGAACAAAGACCGAAAGGAAGATCAGTTGCTTGGTATACTTGAAAATGGGACGAGAAGTCGAAAAACGGGCAGGAACAATCAAGGCTAGCTAGTACAATAAAGAGAAGTCTACGAGTGAGTGAGAATGCATGAGATCCACGAGATGAGCTTGAATACTGTAACTGGTTTTGGGTATGATATTTGAAAAGCGATTATGGAATGGATTTGCACTTTCAAATAAGAAGTTTTTGAGTGTTTTAAGTAGTTTCAGACCATCGGAATACGATAAACTTGCTAATTTTGGGACTCGATAAATCATTGTATGACAATTTAAAGTCGTTATATGTTTAATTTAAAGTCGTTAGGGGCGGCCCGGTGGTGATTGCGACAGCGGTGCCGGTCTTCACACGGCAGGACCAGGGTTCAAGTCTCATTTGGGCCGTTCCCCCATAGTGAGGACTGACAGAAATGGCAGGCATGACCTAAGAGGTCGTTAGGCCAAGAAAAAGAAGACATGTTTTGTGGTGGTGGTAGTTTCGCCAGTCCTCATACGTTAGGTCCGGATATCGACTCCCATCCGGATTTTTTCTCAGTACGCAGGACTTTCTTTCTCGCTACGACTATAACCAAGCCAAGGAAGCAAGTAATGGCAGACCGCGACGAGCCAAAAAGGACGCCAAAGAACTGATGACTGGTGATTTTAATTGAAACCTACCAGAAACAATATTCTATGAACAAAGGAACGTCCACAAAACGTAGAATAAATGATGCCATTTTGCCATTGTCGAAGTTTCATTTCGCTTTCCGCGGATAGTGGAATTGTACACTGTGCCGCCAATGTTCCCATTTATCGTTTTATTTCACCGCTGTAAAAGATCCAAATCCATCAACACAGTACTCGCCATAAAACCTTACCGTTTGTCGAAGGACTTTTGCCGAGTCCCAATACTCCGATGCAATCGGATACTTGAACTGACAGTGATAAATCTGATATTATTTATAGCTGCACTTGAAGCATCGATTGACGTCTTTATCGGTTTGCTTGCACCGAAGGATGCGATGAGCGCAAGACCGTGCCGTACAACGGTTCACAGTAATTCGTTTCCCAAGCGCGGTAAGAAAGTGAAAAAAAACTCCAGAACTATTGATGCGAAACGAATGCAGTGCTTAGCTAAGCTTCGACCGCACCAAGCAACACAGCTAATCGAACCCGGGTTCCGGGGGACGTGGAGTGAGCAAGTGAGTAGATGAAGTAATTCTGTATCCGTCGACTATATTGCCATTTCGAAAGTCGAGTGAAATAAATCAGTGGAACAGGGAAGATGGGGAAGATCTGGAGTTTTTATCGATATTGGAACATGAGAGCGTGGTGTTACTAGGTAGTGTTACAACGGTGACGTCAATGAAAAATCGTATCAGTTTTTTTATTTACAATTTAACTTTGTATTGAGGGATTTGCTTCATAAGGAGCAAATCCCAAATTTTAAAATGAAAAAAAAAAAAACACCGAATTGCGAAATACAAAAATATATTTTTACGCAATGAAACACACAATGGAGACGCCCAGTGTTTTGTAGAAATTCCGTTTCGTAAACCCAAAATCATTAACTGGTGTGAATATCTCGAAGAAATATTACCGTTTGACAAACACCAGACATAAGGATCACATTTTTCTAGTTGCAACCCTTTACACAGCCTCCTCTCTCGCGAACCTCGCTTCGATCCATTCATCATTGTCGCAGTAAAAATGGGATCGACCATTTTTCCACTGCCGATATTTTTCTGAACTAATCCGATTCTTCCCAGCGGATAAAAAGGGCACATTTTGCGAAACGAAAGCTTTCCGCTGCGAAAACGGGAACCCCTTTTCTAGGGAGGGCCGGTGTGCAACAAATATTTCCCGAAATCCATCTTCAGCGAAAACAAAATCCGCTCCGGCTCGGTGGTCCCACGAATCCTTTTTTGTCCTTAAGGTTTCTGGCTTATTTTGTGAGGGTGGTACCAAAAAAAAAAGTGATTGGATTGCTGGGGTTCATGCAATGGAACAAAGGAGGTGCTTTTTTTTCTCTTCTTGTTGTGGCTTCTAGTAAAGCTAACATTTTCCCCCCGAGGCTCGTTAGCCGGCTACAAGTCGGTTAAGTCCGCGGGTGGAAAATCGCGTTCGTACAACGGATAATATTCATTTATTATTCGCCCCTGGTTGAGCTGTTCGTGCTGTGGCGTAGTTTGCTACGGTCCGGAGCACACTCATATCCCCTTTTGCTGCACAGCATGTGAGTTACAGTTAATCGATTCGAGGTATTCTTCAATCCTCCGGCCGAGGGATAGAAACAATCGATTTTGGGGAGCAGGGACTAAGAAAACTCTTTCTTTGCGAAGATTCGTGGTAAAAGTGGAGAGATGGAACCGAAATCCATGTAAAACCTCCTGCTGGGACAGTCAGCCGTGGTGGCGCATCGTTTGGAAACGGTTTAAGGAGCTTTGGACCGAAAACTTCTTGCGGAAAACCACCAAACTCGTGTGGTGCACAGTTATTGACTATTGAAGGGGGCACTTTGGCGATGTGTATTGGCTCACGATGATGGAAAGTGAAATAACTCTAACGGCATCCACTTTCAAGCTTTCAACAAAGAAGAGGGATTTTAAGAAATAGCGGCCTTTCTGGGCATCACAATGGGCGACACCGAGATACACAAAAAAACATGAAATCAATTTCCACGGATTTGTGTTTCATTTCTTCCGTTTCTCTGTTGAACCTCTGTCCAAACACTTCCTAACGTTACCATTTATAGATTCATTGAAAGCTAGGATGTTTATGAAAACTTTCCAACCAACTGCGAGGAACCCGTAACGCCCGAAATGGTCAAGCTGAAAACAATCAATTTTCCTTGCAGGCGTTTAATTTTTCTCACCTTCACTTCATCTTGTCCAAACAGAGTTGCTCCGGGGATGGGGTTTCGGAGCGTGGACGAGACGCAACTCTCACTAATTACTCGTTCGATCCCAAAAATCGTCTAGAGCGGCTTTGCCATTGTTAATGACCACAGCTGACAGGAATAAACCTTTCCAGGCCGAAGAAGGAACGTAAGAGAACAACGGAGTGGTTGTACGGATCGGTTTTTCTCTTTTAAAATTAATTGATTTTTCACCATAAAGGAAGAAAAGTTTCTGGCTCCCAAACGTTTTCCCGACGCGTGAACGGAGGACAAAGCGGAACGGCGGAAGGAAACAAAACGGATTCGCTTCGGAGAAAAAGATGTTGACAAACGGAGCGCGAGAGAAACCAGGGGGGAAAGGGGGGGGGGAAACAAAAACAGAACCCTTTCCGTCCGTCAGAACCGAGACGCCAACAACGGAGCGCGCATCGAAGAAAAGAATTGTGGGTTAAGGATGAAGGATAATAATGGATTTTCCGGCGGTAAACCCATTCGATGACAGTGTGTTGAGACACACGAAAAAAAAGGGACGAGAAAGGATTCGCCCAGCCGATGTTTACCCTATTAGAATTACCGAGAGTAGGGAGCACGAATTTTTGGGCGCTTTTAAGCTAAAGTTGTGAATGTTTTGCTTAAAAATGTTTCACTAGTGATTGTTTTTTTTCTTCTTCTGTTGATGCACGTCCTAGTTGTTTCCTTTGCCCTATCCGAACTCAGATGAATGGTCAAGTTTTGCTTGTGATGTGAAGATTACGAAATTTCATTTCAAGACCCTTTTGCTGTCCAATTTCATTCACCTCAGGCACCACGGTGCGCCCATCCTGCCCGAACGTGAAGTGAAAAGTATTTCAAAAATACATTACGCTCAACGCTTGTGTTTTAAGTTCCTTTTTTTGTTGTTGTTGCTCACGTGATGCGGTCCCGGAAACTTGTCCCAAAATGGTGGGAAAGATTAATTTTCACATGGTTGCGGTTTTTGTGTTGTAGGCGATGGGAAAAGAAATCGAAGAAAGAAAAAAAACGATGAAGAAGTTGGTAGAAGAAAGATCCCTTTACGGTTCTTTTGTTTGCTGGGATTAAAGGTACCCAAAATTGATGCAGACTGAGCAATTAATCAACTAAATTATGCCAGTAATTATGGATTGATCTTTTTTTACGGAAACGAAATGTTTTAGCGAATGATTAAAAAGGTATTGTGAAGCTGTTTTTTAACCATTCAGCAGGCACTTAATTTGACGTTTAACGTGTTACATATGTATTGAACGATAATTTTCATTTTATATTCTTGGTTGGATTAACTGAACCGGCTTTAAGGATCAGTTTTTAACGCCTTGCAAGTTTTAACCTGCGGTTAATTAAGTGATGTTGCTGTAAGCGATCACAGTGGTTGGAACGCTATTTTAATTATTCTTTATTTTCTTGCGTTTTCTTGAGGTAATGTTCTGGATTAAGTTAGCACATTAAAACAGTTATTTTATTTTATATAATAAAAAGATAACCACTAATGTAATCCAACAAACCCTTGCCCGTACGATCGATGCTTAAGTATCCTACGCTTCGAACACTAGCGAAAGCGCCTAAATGTATGCAATTAAATAGAAAAAATGCCACACTAAATAGATCATTTTTGAAACAGCGTCATATAATGCTTCACGATTGAAACATACAAGAAAAGAAAAGTAATCTTTATCCCTGGTCGTTCCCTTTTTATCTGTTTACCTTAATAATATAAATGAAAAGTAATGAAGTGTTGGACACTCGAAACCTCGTACAGAAAATGTGCACAACTTGTTGATATTCTTACATTTTTAAAATCAGATAATTTTGCAGTTCGTCCAACCCACCCCAGTTCAGTTGCCAAAAAGCGAAACATGCGTCCGTACAGCAGACGATTCCGTACGAAGAATGCGACGAACGATTTTAATGAACCACGTAGTAACGACGCCCGGGCACGATACTTTCCACTAACTAACAGCTCTAAAGCAGCTTAAAAGCTTCGCCCAACCGGAGTGTACTACGAACTAATGACGATTTCATTTTAAAACCACCCACCCCACCGGGGGCAGCCCACTTCTAAAGAGCACACTTTAAAGTAAATGCGAACGTCCACGAGCAATGCCAAAAACCAGCCAAGGATCGTTTCGGCGTTATCTCAAGCGGGCTAAAGTGCGTCTTAATTTTTGATTACAGTTCAATGTGATGTGATTCAGCGCACCGTGGTGGTAGTAGACGAGAGTTAGGATTGGGTGATAAAAATCTCCCATTACGATGAATCTTATCTTCATCCATCCCCCCAAAACGCTCCTCCCGCACGCGAATGCCAACCGAACGAACGAAAGGGAAGACTTTGTAGTCCCTTGGTCGGCAAAACGGACGACGACAAACGCGCACCGAAACATTCATTGTAATTTGGTGCTGCTAATGGCTGTACCATCCTCCGCATGATATCATCACCCTTCATGTTGTCCGCCGCCTTTAATGGATGCAAGAATGCTTCGGGGTAGTAATGCAAAATGTCCACCCCTTTCATACTATCGGCAGTATTATGGTGAATCTGAGAAGGGGCCGCGCTTGGTCAGGAAATATTGAAGGCGCTGCTGGTGATATTACTAGTATTTGCCCACAAAACGGTTCGGGAACGGTTTGGGTGTGACCCTCTTTCTATCTGCTTTTCAAAAGACCAATAACACTAAAATCCACACTTTAGTCTCATCCATCGACTCTATAAACGCAGCATCGCATTTAATTGCGTAATAAAAATTAGTTCCCGTCGGATGGACTTCTTGCACGGGACTTGATTATTTCTGCAGGGGAACGGTTAAGTTCGTCGACCGGTCACTTTCCGCCGCTGATGCATCCCTAAATGGTGATGACCGTACGCTTGCATATATGCAACGGGTGCCACAAAAGAAACATCACCGTAAAGGCACGGTTGAAAGTAGTTTCACTCTCGATTTAATTTTTCGGTAATTTCTTTACCACCACGGAGGTCCTGTGTGTCTCGGTCTCGGTAACAAAGATACGCTTTTGAGTGGGGAGTGTAAATAAAAAACCGGAGGATAAATGTGCAATAAAACTCGGATGCACAATCCGGTGCTAGCCTCCTCTCAGTCATAAACTTCACCGTAGAGATAAAAGACTTCCTCGGGAGAGGGTAACACGAGAAAAAAAGCTTTTGGTAGAAGAGTTCACTATACTCCCTGTATCCATTTTGATCGTGGTGTGAAGAAACGAGAAGCAGTCCCGTGTCGACACACATCGGCTTCGTCTAGTGCAGAGATATGTGGATGGTTATTTTGCTTCTCCGGAAATCCTTCCGTACAGACGCACAGGATGAGTTGGTTTTGGAATTTATGATACAACTGTATGGTGCTATGTTGCGCTGCATGCACTTCGTTAGTCTATCCTATCGAGAGGACCATTCCCTCGTCGGGAAGCATGTTCTCTCTGGCACTAGTTTGCACTGTTACCGTGTTAAAGTGCATAATAATTTAATTAAACGTTTTTTTTATTATAATAATTGTTTAAATCAAAACCATGCATTGTGCTGACAACCTTAAGCGAACGACATTTATATTTATCTTCATACTGGAGTATTGTTTTTAAACCACTTTACTAACTATAAATAAATCAATATTGCGCACTGTGTTTGACTTTTACCTGCAGCAAGAGTTTACACAAGTTTGCCCGCAAAAGCTACATGCCGGTTCGTTACGCGCCAGAAGCCAAACATATGGTACTGCGAAACGCCTTCGAGCCATCGTTTTGGGTAAAGGTAGTCATCCATGGGCGAGGCTAAATATTTCAACTGTTTTCGGTAATTGTTGTGCAAACATTTGCCTTCGTTGCAACTCCGACAGAGAAGAGCTCGAGATTCGAGATACCTGCTGCAGCACGAGGGTGGACGACTTCCCCACCGGTGGTTGCATTTTAACTTGCTTTCGTGCCCGTGCTCCGACAGGCTTGGGTCGAGTTTATTTGTTCGCTCGTACCATCCAGCTCGGTAAATTAGTGAGCAGTTACTTTGGAAGCGAAGAAGCAATGATGCAACAAAGTCGAGATGTTTCGACCTAGAAATAGCTACTACAGCGGAAGCGAACCATTCCCTAACACGCTGATGCGCCTGACACAAACCCATCCATCGTACTTCGATGCGCTCGTGCCGTTTTCATACGGACCATAGCTTTAAGGATCCCCGGACGGGACTTGCAGCAGACGGGCGCACGTTACTACACTCCGGTTTTCGGAGGGAGGAGCCATCCGGCTGGAGGTTGAAAATGAAATGAAAAATGAGTCCCCGACAGATACTGCAACCCGTCCGATACTGAACCATTCGGTGCAATGTGCTCCGAGCGATGGGCTTGGGCTGCAAGGGAATTGCAGCCATGCACTTTTGACAGATGCAACCACACTAACACCAACCGAGCTATCTCCACACCTGCAGCTCAAGCGTTTTCCACAACCGGACCGTCAAGCTCGATACTTGCTCAAAGTCCCTTGCTAAGATTGCATCATCCCGAGGAAAGCACTTTCCCGTGGAGGTAACTTTGCGCTGAGGTGGAATAGGGCGATGAGCAACCAGAAAGAAAGAAGAGTCGGGAGATGATATTAGGGATCTATGTTTAGCGCATAATTGGGTTTCACCAGCCGGGTATGGAACGTTGGTTCATAACTGAATTTGCTTTCCGAAAAGACCAGCACGGCGGTACCCTTTTTCCAAGAATCGACGCATCAGGGCCGGTACACGTCCGCTTCTTTGCAGCAACGTAAGAAAATTCGCTGGACGTTTGGGATGTAATGTCTGATGTAATTAGTTTCTAGTCTCATCTTCCCGAATGAGCATCGATCGGTGACCCGGCGTGACCCACGATTGGACCTCGGGATATCGGGGAGGTTGTAACCGTACTTGCTTTCCCGAACTGGGTTACAGTTTGCTGTAAACGATCATAATTTGGTGAAATGAATCTTTTGATGCGATTACTGAGAAATCCTAGATTATGGGCAAGTTGAAGCTCTTACGTTGTTGGTGAATTTGGAGTGCATTAAGTTGCTACATAGCTAAAAAGTGAAATATTCAGTTTAATGGCCATAATTTCATAGAAATTTTGTAACTAAAAGTAAATTAAAAAATGAATTTAAAAGGTATAAATTGAGAAGAAAACCATGGCCGAAGATAAACCACTCACGCTATGAACCATAGAAAAGTTAGTTCGTATCATCATTTGCGCCCAAGAGCATGAGAACTGACCTGAAAGTAAAAAGAGAATAAAAAATTGTTTAGATATTTAACATATTTAACAAAAAAAGCATACAAAGAATGAAGGTTTGGTACAAAATAATCAGACGAACATTTTCACATTTCGTAGCGGCTCGGAGTGGCCAAAGTATCAAACCTGTTCCCTTGGCGCTCGTACGCCATTAGGACATCGTCGCTTAAAATGTCGTTCCACCATCATCATTTCGGCACAACATGCTCCATTCGGGACACCGTTATCGTACCTCTGATGCTGATGGTGCTCCGTTACTGGGGCGCTTGGTGAAGCAAATGGGCAAAACCTTTTTCCCACCTTCCATCTGTTTTTCCTCCAGCACTCTCCTCTCCCAACATCTCTCGCTCTCTTCCCATCCAAACGAAAACCATTGCCACCGCTAATAACATCATCTCGCACCGGTAACATAAACGCTAATGTGTAACGTATGAGCAGATCATGTGCGGTACCCGCTTCCCATGGAAACGTAACGTTTTTTGAGGTGCTTTTTATGCTACCACACAACACCTTCGTGTAGCTTGTGGCATTCGCAACGGTTTCTTCCACCGTACGGTAAGGATCGGACGGTAACGAGCGGTTAAAAATATCCTCCCGAAACAACATTTCACCTGACGTTCGCAACAGTTCGTGCTGTCAGGGCGATGTCTGGGAGAGCGAATTGGAGTTTTCCTCTCTCGAATGTCATTATAAATTTATTATCACAGCACGAAAATTACACGCGCTCTACACGCGACTGTACTGATGGGTGAGATTTAAAGAAAATGAATGACAGAGAGAGTCAAGAGAGAGGAAGATGGGAAGAGAGGTTAAGTGAACTACTAAAACATCTGTTACTGTTGGCACATGTCTGTTGAGCACATGTGAAAGTGAACGAACTGTGACCAACAACACATCCCACACCGATGTTAGATGAAGAATTTGTAATTAAAACTGTTAAAAGCAAAGTTTCAGTGAGTTTTTCGAATGTTACAGAAAACGAAAGCGTCACATACAATACAATCTTAATTTTCCACTGCTGGAAGGGAGATCGTTAGTTAGTTAAGTTGTTTGAAAAAAACAACAAAGCTTCACCAAAAGCGTGATGTTGCATATAGTTATTGATGTGTAAAGTGTTTGCCATACCAACACTTAATCTCAAAAAGCACCGAAAATACAACCACATAAGTACCACTATACGGGTTTGCTCGGTTCATATGAATTGAACGGCAGTCGCTCGTTTCGTTAGCATTAGCAGTAAACCAACGAGGGAATGAACACTTGAGGCCATTTTTCGCTTAGCTACATCGTCAGCGAGCTGCAACAGATGCAGAAGGCGTGTTCTTGATTGCAAATTATCAACACATGGGCGGGTAGAGTATGAGCTTTTTCCCCGTTTCTCAGTTACCAAGGTAAACTACTTTCCGATGACATTGCTCGTGGGGAAGCTATGCACGTACTCTGTCTGCACGTTGATGAGACGTTATGAAATGTTGGAGATGGTTGCATCTTCGGCGCTTTCGCTACCATAACGAATGCGGCCGTCGTTAGGGTGGGTTATGAAATTTTTAATCTATTTGTCAATTAATTAATGAACACTTACTAGCGTGCTTGCGCGATGGTAACAAGGTTTTGGGCTGATGGGGACACATGTAAGATGATGTTAAGGCGAAGTGAAATCGTTTTTCTTGTGAACATTCTGTTATGACTGTAAGGAAAACGAGCTGTTGCGAGACTACTTCAGAGAAAATCGATTATCGTTTGTCGCCTTTTTAAGTATAATTTGGGCAATTATTTTCAATAAAGAAACAAATGCTAACATAGTGACGATAGAGAATGAACTTAGTAGCGATATTTGAAAATAACTTGGAGTTTTCGACACTGTAATGAAATAATGCACTTAAGCTGAGAGGTGCGGGCTTGCTTTGTTGACTCAATTTATCCCTAGCTGTAGTCATACCTGCGAATGAATGTGTGGTTCAGATGAAATTCAGTACCGAGTAAAACCTACTCTAGGAGTAAGTAAACTCAAGCAGCTATCATTATGCCACTGCACCTAAATCATAATTGATGAAATGGTAGTACAACATCTTCTTATTCGTTTGATGGGCGATAGTGACGCTATCTTCATAAGGTATCGAATCCCTACCGGATAATCTCCCTGTACGCAGGGCTGAGTATCTTAAAATCAGCTTAGAAGTTCTTGAGGTTGTAGAGTCGTTTAACTCGTATCGTTTTCTTAAGCCGCACTACCACTGCTCTTTTTATGAAGCTAGAAGTACAGGGCATAGACTCTGTCCTAAGTTTACGGATTCTGTTTAGTCACGTTCTAGAGGAAAATTCTTAGAAGAATCTTTGGACTCTTATGCATGAAAGCCGCTATAATGATGAGCTGTATGAACTGAACGAAGTTCTAATGTTTTGCTTATTAGACACTTTGGTTGGTCTATCATGTCATGAGAATGACATCAGACAATTCAGTCCACGAAATCTTTTAGGGTGTCCCCATGGACAGCGAAGGCATATTAGGCTTGTCGCTTAAGAAAAGCATTTGCAAATGCATAACTAAAATATATTACTTTAAGCATTTTAAAAAAGTGTTCTTGTCAAATTTTATCCGATTACTGGCTTTATTTAATTTCCACTCTGGGCAGTAAAATACAACCTAAATATGCGGGATTTTCTTCAAGATAACTCTCTACTGGATGGTTTACTTGACTCGAATGCAACTCTAAGATGTTTAAATTGGTAAAGAGTATTCCGGGACAAATGGAAATAGGTACGTAAATTGGCCTTCTTGTCATAAGTTACGTTTATCGCTAAAAAACGATGTTTTGCTCAAATAAACCCTCTCATTTGATTGACACCAGAAACTTGTTCTATTTAAAACTTGAAGAAAGTCATAGTAATTGGTGTCGGTTACGTTTGTCTGGAATTAATTTATACAGCTAACCCAAAGAGAACGAACTTCATTTCACGACTTAGACTTCGTTCGAACATGAATCTGTAACTAAGTTTCACAACGAACACCCGCTCCGTTCGGTCATTAAATCCACTCTCGAAGGGGGAATTAATCAGATTCTCGAAGCCCATAAAAAGTGTATGCATTCGGCATAACATCACCATTTCCGGTGATCGATATTGTGACTTGGGCTGAAAATAGCTGTTTTTTCTAAGGAAAAGTGCTAGAGAGGCCATGATTGAACATGTCCATAGCACGAGCAAGTAGTAAAATTCCAAACGCGTACACTAACGACAAATGGCCGGTAAGCGTACATGAGGTTTCATTAAACTTTCATGCAAATGCCTCAATGGAAAATACGGTACGCTAGTAGCATTCTTCCCGGTATGCAGGAACATGCAGATGGATTAAGATTTATTTCGGAATCTAGGATTCTGAATATTTTTACTCCGATGACGAATTAATTAGGAAATAATGTGATTAATATTGGTGCATGATTATTTATGACCATCGATACATCAAGTAAATGTGTGTGGGTTGTATGTAGGTTTCGTGATTTAACATCAATGCGGTGGTGTAACATGTTGAGTTTGATTGAGACTAACAGGAGTAGGCTCTAAATAATTGCTTGCAATAGGCAGTATCTTCTTAAAGTGCCCCAAAATGAGCTTCATCGATCCGAGGTATTCAACAAAAATATGGCAAACAAGGAATTTTCGTCAGTTAGTTCAACAATAAAAATGAACCCTCCCGGGAACTGTAAGAGTCATCGACACACGGGCCCACACTGGTGGGAATACATTTTCACTCCTAATAATGACCGCCTGCCTGCGTTCGTTACGACAAAAGGCGACAAGGTACAAGCAAAAACATCCACTCGACAACCGGCACCGAGTTCGTTTGCGCGTCACGAACTACCCACACCCTGCACCCAACAACGCTCCACCGGCGCTCCTAAACCCATTACCATAAATTCCGTCTGTTCCTGCCGCGTCTACCCTGACCCAACTACTGCCTCCCCAATCCCTCGCGCCCTTATCGAACGATGTGCCGATGTTTGCTTTTCCGTTTGTCACTCAATCATTGCGCTTACTCGTGGCATTCGGGTTTGTCCGTTACCTCCCATCCGGAAGTGGCATACACTTTCTTTACACACTCGCACCGCCACGCGGCTTTACTTCCATTTCCGGGTAAAAGGGGTGAAAGATGAAATGCTCTTGAATTTCGCAACGCAGCTTCCACCGACACGACGGCAGGGTTTGCTTTCCCTATTTCGGGTTTGGCAATGCGTTGAAATGTGCTGCGACGCTTTCCAACGGAATTTGGAATGTGGAAGTTTCTGGCGAAAGGCAAAAGACCTTTCAAACTGAGCAAACAATACACAGTGAGGCTGGGCTGGGCTGGGCTTGGAAAAACACACGGCCAGGGTCGCAAAATAAACCAAACACATACAGACACACACACACACACGCGCATACGGAAATGTCCGGGAAAACGACACTCGAGTACCGTTGAGGAACATCCTTCGAACGTGTTGTACCACTTTCGATGTGCAAAAAGGGGTGGCGTTCGGGAGCGATTTATAATATTGTTTGAAAGCGATATTTCAAGCCACACCGACGGTCTTTTACGCACGCACGCTATGACCTATGTCTGGAACAAAATGGATGAACTACCCCATCAGTCAGCGTCACTACGATGGCACTGGTGGACCCAGCGGGTAAAGTTTGAACAGTTCGTGGCAAAGCTTTTTGTCCCTTTTGAGAGATTCTCTTTGCTTGAGTTTGGTGCTTCGATTTCGTTTTCAGCGCCCCGACAACCTGGACAACATTCGGTGGATGCTTGCTTCGAGTGTGGTTTAATTGAAATTTGTCACATAACAAAGCCGCATCCGTTGCGATGGTATAATGTATGTGCACGTGTAGTGGCGCGTATTGCCGCTTTGATAGCAATACTCGGATGCCGGATGTACATCCTTTTGAGATGACCACAAAGTTCCCGTTCGCCGCGGTTGGAAGGTGGAAGGGTCGTTTTTTGGGGGGAACTTTTCCACGCCTCGGACATACCACGACAGACGCGCTGGTTTAGAATTGATTTATGTTACTATTGCCTCTCTAATCCTTTCCAAAAGTGAAACATTCTGGTGTTCGATTTTTTAACACACGCACTCTTTATCGACGGATGTACACTTCCTGTGGAACGGACTCATGCATATAAATACACACACAGGCTATGGTGCGAAAATAAAATTGGTGTTTTCACTAGCTTTCCCACATCATTCGAGTGCAACCACCACGCTTACCGACGTTTCCGTTTTCCGGAATGGTTTGGTGTCACTTCAATTCATCATCGTGCGCATTGTTCGTAATTGGTATGTGACAGTTGGATGCGACGAGCTGTGTACTACGTACGGGTCCTGGTGCTGGTACGAGTTGATTTAGCGTGGTTCGTAAAAAAAAACAACGAAAGTTTTCACACGGTACGATGGTAAACTTGGGTTGAGCGCGTGACTAGTGGTAGGAACGTGTTGCTAGCCAGTTATTACAATCCTGGGAAATGATCAGTGGCTGAAAACGATCCACTTGGGTGCGCACATGTGATTTAGAATGAAAATGAAGCACAAACGAAACATACAACAGTCATACAGGTTTGGAGTTTGTTGTGGTTTTACTGGTAATTAGCGGTCCCTTACTGTAGCCGTCATAATTTGTTGATTTGTAGTAAATTGATATTAAAACAATTTTTTCGAAGGTATTTTAGGATGAGCTTAGATGGATTCGTAAAACAAAGCGTTGACGTTTTCTCCATCTATCGTTAGCTGCCATGTTCACGAAAGACCGATTCTCAAAGGTCTATAATTCCTAACATTATGGCAGTTATTAAGAACCGAAATGTTAGTCTGATAGACTGGAGCAAACAAAAGTCTTTAAGAAGTGAGTAATATGAAAGTATACAGATGTCTCAGCTGCCAAATATCGAGAAAAGTGATGATTAGACTTCAATATGTCAGAGAAAAATACTACTAAGTGCGGATATCCAATTGAAGCTTCTCTTCTTTTAAATTGTGTCATTTATCCCCATTATGAAAGAAAGAAAGAGATATACAACTTGATGCTCGTTCCAATAATCTAACGCTTGTCGCATTTGAAGTGAGTAATAAACCAACTTTGTTCTTTATCATCCTATCACTACGAAATGCAATATCCATATTGGTCGAGGAAATCTGTAAGATGTTTGTTCGCGCCTAATAGTTAGGCAATCCGCATACGTTTTCTGATTCGGAGTAAGATCGGATGAATTCGGAAAAAGGAACTTTTAGGAGTATGCTCAGGAATTAAGATAAGCAAATATGAATAAAAGTACACTAAAATTATTTAATTACCATCTACTAGTACACAACTTTCTTCACGACTATTTGAGAAAATTCATCTGATTATTTCTACTCCTCCTTAGCGCAATGTTTTGTTAGGAGATGCCGGTCATATATGACTTGCTAGACTTATTGACACCATGTGTCGCATACTATGATCGTCAGGTCTTGCTACGGGAGAACGTTCGGGATAAGATTCGGTGCCCGATTCTATCGTATTACAATAAAAATAATATTCACTGACTGCAAAATATTTAGCAAGACATATTCACGAACGTTAAATTTGAATTGTATGATATATTAAAAAAGGAAAACAAGCTTATTTCCATAACTAAGAATATTAATTCGAAATTTTATAATTTTATAAGGAATAATTCATAACAAGTGCCTCTTCCAAAGTTAAGAAATAAAAAAATCAGTTAATAATTGTATAATTTGTGTATATTGACGAAACAAGATATATTTTAGCAAACAACTGGTTAACAATACGGACGATAAATTAAATACAAATTATGAGCCAGCAAATGTGAGATGCATTGTTGTACACAATTAGCAAGAAACGCAAATCAGACAAAGAGATTTAGGTTGTACCATAAATCTTGCGTAACGTTAAAATAAACCCATGCCGGAGCAGAAAGAAAAAATTTCAAAATAAATTTTCATCTAAAAAAGCGAATGCTTGTAAAATCCTATCGTCAAGTGGTTTGAACCGTCTGGAGCATTGTTATGGGTTTTGTTTCCCGCTTCCTACACATCCCGTGTAATGTGTTGCAACGAGTTGAACCAACGACGCGCCGTCGGCAAGTGTACTGAGGAAAGCTGGAGCAAATAAAAAAACAACTTCCCATCATGTCAGACATATTTCTTCCTTTGCTCAAGCTTTACAATGCTGCGGGCCAAAAAAAAGTAAGAGCTTGCAACAATCGTCTAAGCTGAAAGCTCGTCTGACAAGACGATGAGAACCGGTTTCACCTGCCCCGGAGCGTGCGGTACGGTGGTACCATGTACCGTCCATCTTCGCCCCAGGCACGGGCATGCAGTATCGAAATGATGGAAGAACTTTGCACATGTCGTCAGCTTTTTTGTCGTCGGTGTCGTCACGTCCTGTCGACCCGTGTTGACACTTGACTAACACTTCCGCTCGATGGCTGCTGTGCATCTGGAGGATGCACCGACCGAGAGTTGTAGTTGGATACAAGAGAGAGAGAGAGCGTGAGACAGGAGAAAGAAAAATTTGAAATACAACCCAAAAACTTCCTCTAGCTAGCTGACTGTACATGGGGCAAAGGTCTGTACACTGTACAACGGAAGGGCGGGGGGAGAAAAAATGGGACGAAATAGTCGGAATGATAGTGATAAGTCTTGTTGAGGTTTCTCCTCGTCAACGTCTTCGCAGCATCGTAAGCATCGTCGTTGCTAGTCGGTTGACCGGATGCTTCTGTGTCTTATTTCGGTGCAACTCGAGCACTCGACAGTGGAGTGGTGATTCATCAGCCGAACACAATGCACACACTTGTACCGGGGCTAGGGGACGAACGCTTGCGACCGGACGACTTCATTGCTCGTCTTCATTTAATTTTCGATCCTACCAAATCCAATGACCGACGCACAACGAGAGCACATCGACTGTCGTAGATTAAGCAAACGTCAGACAATGTGCAAACGAACAGCGCCACGGATGGAATAAATCACAAACCGGTGTCCTTTTGCATTAGGCGGAACACCATCTCACCTCACGCCGGTACATGGTTTCCAGCTCAGAACGTCTACCGGGGGATATGTCGCTCGGAAGTGGATGTGCCCTCTCCGATCCTGTTGAAGATCCTTTGTGACACTGGATTCCTTCCTTTTCGCTTGCCACATTAAGCCAATAAAACTCGAGTGCCGGTCTTGGTCGTGCTGCTGCTGTGCCGTTGCATTGCGTAAAGGAAGATGAATTGAATTATGAATACATCGATATTTCATTACGATCGAAAGCTTTGCTGTTCGGGTTTGTTACGGCTGACGGCCGGCACCTCGTCGTCTGTCATACTGAGAGGCAGATGTACGTGGAATTTTAATACGAGTCAATACTCATTTCTTCCAACACTGTCCGACCGAACGGAGACGACTGTCGCACCGGGTTGGGGTGTTGTTGGACGTAGATATAAAAAAAATGCATCCCATTTTATTTGATCGTGTTCGGAATGGTAGAAAACATGATTTGCACTACAGAACTGGAGAACCTAATCTCAAGCCTTCACTCAAACGATTTTGCCCAGTGGTTTGCCCGTCTTGGTTCAACCGGGAAGAATGAAATAATGAACTTTACGTGTTTCCTCGTGCATGACAAATCAGATAAAGCATTTCGCTTGACTTTTCAACATTGCATTTTAATGAAATGCTAACTACAAAGCTTTGCATCATCATACCGTGCTTGTTTAGTTGGGCTTTTATTGAGATGAATTAATCTGTGTTACTGGGATGAATATCTGCAGCTGGGATATTCTAGTTGGAGCTGTACGGAATGCGTTACATCGTCAACACAAATCGTTCATCGAAATAGTACGGACGAATGGCAGTTTGTGTACGATTTTGATTAAGGGATGATTCCTAGGATTAATATGAATAATGGGACAAAAATTTTAAAAACATAAATCGAACCCAAATGAGAATCTATTTGTATGTACTCTGGATTGTCATATGTTGTTTGCCGCATAGATGATGCAATTTGGCGAATTATAAGTCTAATGTGGTTGCAGCTGCAATTGGGAAATTAAACAATTCTGACTATTGTACCGAAATTCATTTGACTGACGCTGTTTGAACACAGCTGGATAGAAACATCTGGAATAATATTTGATCTATTGCCGCTTTACGAGACCATTTGCATATGTGCATTCAATCGGATCAAGTCAAGCACTATTCCAGATACAGCGAAATACGTTTTTGGAATAATGTTAGATAAACGGATACACTATTGAACAGAGGTTTTGCGAATTTCGGTTGAAGTTATCTAGGCCATTTCAGGAAAGATGACATCATGCACGCACGACCGTAGCTGCAACTGTGTAAGGGGGACTAGCCTTTCATGTTGTACGTATGACACCCATACACATTCTCATCAAAACAGCACCCTGTTTCCTACAAGCCAATTTTGTAGAGTGTGAAATGGATTCCAAAAAAGAAAATCGCATATCTGGCCGAAAGGGCATCTGCAATCGCATCACACACCGGTGGCACTAAAGGTACATCTACATCCGCCTTGTGGTCTCTTTTGGACTGTGCGCTTTTCCATCCTACTGCCGTGTGCCAAAGTAGAACACGCCGCCGTTCGGTGTTTTCCATTACGCGCGCACTACAAATGATGCAGCATGATGTTCATCCGTGGCAACAACATAATGTTTACCCCCTGCGTTAGAGTTCATCCTTGCGTTGAATCGCTTGAACAAACTAAGCTCGCGTAGCCGCGCTGGAGACGGTGGAAACGGTACGGCAGATCGTGACAGCGTTTCGCTCAAAAACGAAAGCATACCCACGGTGAAAGGATGCACTTGACGGTGGCAAGAAATAATCTACCGAGGGATTTGCACAGCTGAACCGTTTGGTGCAGGATAAACCTTTTGCAAAGGTGCCGAATATGACCCGGTCGGATGAGAACCGTTTGAAAGCCAGTGCTTTCCCTCACTCTCTTTCGTGTTGTTGATTCGGAGTAAGGATAATGCACTTCGTTTTCGGTGAAAAATTCAAAGTGTGTTTGTTGCCGGCTAGTAATGCTTTTAAAACGAGATTGAACCTGAAACCGAATATTGGGTGTTTTGATCAGAAATCTACACGCTGGAATGTGTTACACAGGGCAGCTATACGGTTTTATCTTGACAGGAAAAAAATGTAACAAAATGGACATTTTAAATTCACGAAAATAATATAAACACGCGTGGCGTAATTTGTTTGTTTATATGTTTGTGTTTGTTGAAGCATTTATAGATACATAACAACCGCTTGCATACTTGCCCATGCTAAGAATGTAATATTTAAACCCTGTTGAAATTTTGTTTTTGCATAACTTTAGGCGCTTTAAATGTGTTTGGGACGATTGAAACACACTGCAGTGAGTGTAATTTCAACCTGTTTTTGTTCATTATTTTCATACAATTGTGGGAAACGGTTTATCAAAAAAAAAAAGTACTAATAAAATTCCTATTTTGGTACCCGTGTGCCCTGCCGGCTGCACGTGTGCTTCGGAAACGAAAAGGAACGTTGGTTTTAAAATATCACCGACCGAAAAATAACATCACAATTTTATACCTGCTCTGAACGCCGTTTGGGGGTGAAATATCACAGCAATGGGAAATGTTTTGCCACGTTTTTTGCTGTACCACGCGGTCAAAAATTCGGTCAGTCAGGCCTTCGCGTCGTGGTGGCAAGATTGTGTACGCGGAAAATTGACCCAAATTGTTGAAATTGTTTTGATTCCGTTGGGCGCATACCATGGATCAGAAGAATGTGAATGAAAGGAATGAAGCGAACATGATGACCGTTCGTAATCATCGTTTGATAATTTTGCTCTCGTATGGAATGATACGTTTACGGTTTAGAGTCAATGAGAATTGACAGCAGGCACGCGTGATGAGAAAACACGAGGAGAACAAAACTAGGATTAGCTTGTTTCCCACTTTAAACGCGTACCACGACAGCAAAGGTACAACCACATCAAACTGTCGAAAAAAGGAAATTCACCGACCGAAAAATAACATCACAATTTTATACCTGCTCTGAACGCCGTTTGGGGGTGAAATATCACAGCAATGGGAAATGTTTTGCCACGTTTTTTGCTGTACCACGCGGTCAAAAATTCGGTCAGTCAGGCCTTCGCGTCGTGGTGGCAAGATTGTGTACGCGGAAAATTGACCCAAATTGTTGAAATTGTTTTGATTCCGTTGGGCGCATACCCTGGATCAGAAGAATGTGAATGAAAGGAATGAAGCGAACATGATGACCGTTCGTAATCATCGTTTGATAATTTTGCTCTCGTATGGAATGATACGTTTACGGTTTAGAGTCAATGAGAATTGACAGCAGGCACGCGTGATGAGAAAACACGAGGAGAACAAAACTAGGATTAGCTTGTTTCCCACTTTAAACGCGTACCACGACAGCAAAGGTACAACCACATCAAACTGTCGAAAAAAGGAAATAATATTTCTCAACATTCTCCCTTAGCTCCGTAGCGATTCTTGATACATTTGTTAAAAGTTTTTCCTAAACAATACATTCTTTGCCTTACATAAACCTTGCCTTTGGTTTCGAAACATCTCTCAACAACGCATTAGCAAAGATATTCGAGGCCAGAATGCGACGTACAAACTATTTGTGGATCGTGCAAGAGACCGAAAGTTTAGGCAGAATGGTTGCCGCTGGGTAGCGCGGGATTTTGAAACCATATGTGAGACCTTTGGTCAAAAACTTATACATACCTTCTGGGCAACGAAGATTTCGTAGATTGCACACACGCCTGTTATGGTGATGCCCTGCTCCTTGCACAGCATAGCCGTCGCGACGGATAGCATGGAGAGGCAAAGAAACCGCCAACCTGAAGATGGAACAGAGAAGAAGAGATGAATAAGTAGAATGCATAAATTAATGCTCATGTTACAATATTTGCTGGATGACTAAATTGTTAAATATATAAATAGGTTGAGGAACAAATTTGGCGCTCTATTAATTCGGGCGATTATGGAAGGCAATTCTTTAGATTGCAGATTTCTTTGAAAGAGCCCCGAATATTGGATGTGAATTCGGAAATGACAGCTTTAGTTTTCATTTTTCCATCTTACAGTTTTAGATTGACTTCGTGGAATTTAGAATATAGGTTCGCCAAGTGTGCTACATTATATTGTTTTGAATATGTTTTTCAGCCAATGTTGGAATAATCTTTAGAAAGGAACATTTGTGTCCAACAATTGCTGAAAATCGTTATCGTTTCATTACATTAATAGCTGTTAAGTAGAAGAGATCCACTCAGAATTTTAGCTACTAAATGTTGTCGATGAATTGTAGAATGAATTGTGATAGCGTTTGGTAGTTTTTCCTTCAAACGAGATATAAACCCACGATGATGACCTGAATTCTTTAGTGAGTTCCACATGAAAATTGTGTGTTGAAAATGGAAAAACTTTGCTATAAAGTTATTCTTATAAACTACCGAATGATTAATAATGATTTAGTATTATGACGATTCGTTACTATGAGTTTAATTGAATGATAATGTAATGATAATGGTAATCCGACAAAAGGTTTCAGCCACCATTTTCCTATCTCAGAAGAAATGTCGTTACGCCAAGGCACCGTCATGCTTCACCGGCTCATTTACTATCAATTTGTACGGTTTACTTTAGAGCTGTGGGTTTGTTAGATCGGTCGATTCCATGAACTGTGGTTAGAATGAATTTTGTTATTGCTAATTCTACCAACGAGACAACGTGCTGTAACCTCCAAAAACAGCAGCAACGATCGAGCTTTGTTTGCAAATACCAGCATATTGAGACGGAGACGAAAGGAAACGCCCTCCCTCGGTTGGATGACAACACAGTAACCAACGAATAGACACCAGGATTTGGATGAGAAGGCTTTCCAGCTGTTTCGTCTGCACGGAGAGCTTATCTGCCCTGGGGCTATAAGCTCGTTGTTTCAGGATCGCAAACTTCCTGTGCGAGAAATGGGTTTATCCAGTGGTGGAGCACACAATAGTGGTAACATTTTCCAGCAAACACATTCATACACACACAAACTTGGCACAAGGAAGGCGACCAAGGGTGAAGTGGAACGATTTCTGATAGACAACCGTCTCGACTATTGCTGCGTTGACGGTACTGGTGCCCTGGCAGGTATTTAATTAAATGAAATATCCATCCACCCATTTTTCATCTCGAACTACGCAAAGCATGACAGCATGTTTGCACATTAATCTTGTGTGCTGCTTTTCTTGCGTCACCCGTCTGCATATGGTTTTGTTTTCGGACCGTGTGAACAGTGTAAATGTGTTTACTCTTCCAATAAAGGTTTGTAACTGCAGACATCTAGAGGCCAGTAACAGGTAGGCGAATAAAACGTATACCAAACGCGTCGGTTTCATCGTATCACTCCATCGCTTCCTAATGCGCACGATAAACAAACTGTTAAATTTACAATTTCAAATTACAGATCTCAGCGTTGCTTGCCGCTCGCGAACACCTGGAAGCTCGCCGGCTCACGAATCAATCATTTATTAGTTTCCATTTTACAATCAACGCTGCGGAACACCAGTTTACGACCGCCCGTCAATGCTTATCCGCGCTCCGATCGCTCACCGGTCGGAGAGGAAATATTTCATCACACATTATGAACAAATTGAGATTGAATAATTCATTTCCGCAGCTGCCACTAAGTACACCGTGTAGAGCCCGTTATTAAAAGCAACAGAACCACCATTTCCTCTCGCCACACCGCCAACGAATGCTTCGACTGGGTTTGATAAATAATCATGGATGGCCAAAATTTACCCCAAACCTCCGCGAACACGATAATCGAATGTAACGAGCGGTAAACAAAGCCGTCTGCAAAATGCGCCCTGCTTGTGCGTAAAAGGGAACGGTGACAAACGACGTGATGCATGGATTTCAGTGCAATATTGCTTCACACAGCGAGCGGGAGCAATTTCATTACACAGTACGCAATGGACAAAAGTCCCGAGAATTTACATAGCATAATAAACATACACCCGAATCGATGGGAATTGTGTGAAACTTTCCTGGAAAGTTCACTGTGCGGGAAAATAAATAAACTGATTCATGGGACGCACGATACGGCCGCACAAGTGGTTCGATGTATTGCTGCGAGCTGGATCGAACATGGTTGTGTGTTGAAGTGTATTAACAACGCTGTAATTCAGGCGTGCGTTGTGATTGAATACTGTTGGCTGTGGTGTGCCTTACGGCGTACGGAAAATTGACCAAGACTTACAACAACAAACAATGTTGGGTAGAAGCTGGGAGCTTTTTTCATTGCCAGATTTGATCGATTTTCGGAAAATGTTTTTTTCCCCCGTATTTCACAAAGAACCATGCACACCCTTATCGCTTGCAAAACTGTGCCAACTGTTCAATCTGACACTTCAATCCCTAAGTTAAATATCATCCGTCTATTCCGTGCACCGGGCTCGCTTCTTAAGCTATTTCCGCTTCAGTTTACAGGACAGCTTTAGCTTTGAATTATCAATCGTCTTTGCAGACGCTTTCCTTGACCCCACGACCGGTCTGCTTTCGCATTTCGCCACCGTGTTCACGGCCGCACAAGTGGTTCGATGTATTGCTGCAAGCTGGATCGAACATGGTTGTGTGTTGAAGTGTATTAACAACGCTGTAATTCAGGCGTGCGTTGTGATTGAACACTGTTGGCTGTGGTGTGCCTTACGGCGCACCGAAAAATTGACCAAGACTTACAACAACAAACAATGGTGGGGTAGAAGCTGGGAGCTTTTTTCATTGCCAGATTTGATCGATTTTCGGAAAATGTTTTTTTCCCCCGTATTTCACAAAGAACCATGCACACCCTTATCGCTTGCAAAACTGTGCCAACTGTTCAATCTGACACTTCAATCCCTAAGTTAAATATCATCCGTCTATTCCGTGCACCGGGCTCGCTTCTTAAGCTATTCCCGCTTCAGTTTACAGGACAGCTTTAGCTTTGAATTATCAATCGTCTTTGCAGACGCTTTCCTTGACCCCACAACCGGTCTGCTTTCGCATTTCGCCACCGTGTTCATGATAAATGTGCCACGATACCGTTACATATGTAAGGACCCATTTGTTTTGCTTAGGGTAAAACGGACCAACGTCCGGGAGTTACATGACACGAGGAGTATGATTTAAACGCTTCAAAACGGAACACAGTCACCCCCTACCGTCAGCTACGGGTAAAGGCGATACGAAAGGATTAAGCGGGGTGAAATAACGAACGTGCCAGAAGCATTCGTGGGTACGGGAATGAAGCGAACCCACGAAAGGGAGGGATTGTTTATTTGTGCATTTATTTATGCTTCGTTATCGTTTCTGCTTTCGTAGCGATCTTGTACCGAACCTTATGACACACAAGCATCTTTACAAGCATCTGCAATAAAACGGTGCAGAATTTCCTGTTTGTGCGAGAGCATTACATATTTTCGAGTGCATTTTGCTGAGAAGAAAATGTTTAAAAATACCATTGTACATGTAAAATCCTTTATGAGGATAATTACAACCTATGAGACAATAATTTTAAATGCTTTGTATTTGATTGGTAATAAATTAACGCGATTGGAATGGAGGCGCCTGGTGTTTCGTATCAATAATAGAGCATTAAAAGAGATTTTCAATTGAAACATAAAATACAATGTATGGTGAATAGTTTCATAAGCTTATTAACTATGAAATGCATTGAAAATTTCACACCCGGTTTTTCCCAGCTTGTAAATCAGTTAGAGACCTCATTTGAAAATGAAGTGATGTGTTTTTCCCCTTTATCAGTAAAAAACATGGAATAATCAAAGAAAGAAAAAACAAAGCATAAATTTTAAGCTCCCAAACAAAGAATGAACCCTTTTCTATTTTTGAAAGGATGTAAAAAGGATGTGGCAAAAAAATAAATAAAACAAAACTCCTTTCGAGAGTGTTTTGACCCGTGGATGCAGACGCGTCACCGATCTCTTTTTGTTCCCGACACACCCGCGCGCTGTGTGATTATTCGCGTCTGTTTGATGAGCACTAATTAAAGTACGGTACAAATATAATGACCCAATTATAATGCTGCTAATTACAAAAATGAAGCAATGGTTAAATTGTGCTGCGACGGGAATCGGTGGTCAGTAATTTGATCCGTCCGGCATTTGCATGTAATTAATAGTAATATTCCCTTCATTCACTCGGTCAACATTAGGGTTGGAAAATGGTGGACTGTTTTTTTGTTGTTGTTGCTCTTGTTTTGTTTTGGAAAATGTACGTGTTTAAGCCTATCATTCAGTTACTAAAGAAGGTTTAATTGTATTTGAACATGGGTAAAGATAAAAAGTAGCTGAAACGTGTTCAGTTATTATGTCATAAAAAGGGTTTAAATTGTATTGAAAAAGCAAATTAAAGGTTTGAAAAAAGTGGTTTAAGGCTTATGGAAATTGTAAAAAAAATAATGTGTAAGTTAAACTCATTTTATCATGTGCATAAAGTCGCTTCACAAACACAAAAAAAAAAAAATCACAAAAACGGAATGGTGGAAATGTGTGATTCTTTTCCACGTCATCAAATCATCGGATTGATGCGTTTCTATCTCTTTCGAGTGCTGTAAGAGAAATAACACCACTTGCGAATGGAGAGCGAACAGGGCGGAATACGAACTAGGGAGAGAGAGAGAAAGAGAATGTTATTCAACTCACCACCATGAAAAGAAAAATCGTCATCCATTAGAGCCAAGAGCTGGATGTTGAAATGTGAAGCTCGGTTTTTTTGCTGCCACACCATTGAAGAGACAAGGATACCGTGGAGTAAGGAAACAACCATGAATCGATCTACTCCAATCCGTTGCCGTCTGTCAGTGTTTGATTGCCACGGAGCACGGAGATGAAAGTGTAGATGATGAAAAATTGTTCCACCATTTCGAACGCATTACGTCAGAAAATCAACAATTTTGTACGATTAAGGTAATGCAGACGAATCTTTGCAGACAAGTCTTTGAACAGTAAGCAGTTGAAAGCAGTAAGTTAAGATTAAATAAGAATATTTATAACTATAAACTAGATAAAATAATTTTTAACAAGTCCTTTGAAACTGGTAAATACACACAGCCAAAGAGAAGGATATTCATCTTGAAAGAAAAGCGCTCGACATAACGAGGCAAACGATTGTAAACCATCTTCCATTGTTACGACTTGACGCGAGTGCTTAGCCTTGGGTGAAAAAGCAGTCCGATTATACGTGTAGGAAAAAGAAGGCCAGCAAAAAAGCACACCACAGAATGAGAGAGTGAAATAAAAAGCGACTAAGGCAATGACGGATAAAATGACCCGCCCGGAAGCTAAAAAAAAGTTGAGCAAAATTTGACCAACGAAACAGAAATAGATATCATAAAAAAGGAAACATTTTCCATGCGCTACAACTCTCGGATCGCTCGCGTGTTGAGATAAAACATAAAACGAGCGCTCAAACAAAATAAAAACGAAAGAAAAGAAGTGACACAAATAGCAAAAAGTGCACAGAGAGTCTGGCATGCAACAAAAAGCTTCAGTTTCAGTGCTGTCGTCATGGGTCAGCAAGGGAAAAGGATCAAATTTGCTGCAATGTTGCCAAGGCGAAGGAAAGGAAAAAAGCACACACAGAGAAATAAAATAAACAAAACACACCAACAAACTACGAGACAAATGTGACAATTACGATGTGTTGATGGTACTTTGGGTCACTGGCAAGGGCGACCAAATGCTGAGTAGCATCCGCGTGACCTGATTTTCAAAATGATCCGAATTGTTGGATCATGAATAATATGGCAAACGCTGAATAACGATGTTGTGGTGAAGTCTCTTCAAACGATGGATTGTAGCTAGTTGGTATTTGTTTTTCTAGCAGACGCTTATTGTTTCGTGAACAAAGTTTGCTCTATTTTGTTTCATTAATGCAAGTTACTAATTTTCTATGATAAAACTTACGCACCGACATTGATTTTATCAAAGCATCCGGCATTACACTTCCCAATACCGTGCAATAGTGATCAAATTGACAAAGACACCCATTAGTAACTGCTTTTAACTGCGGTGTCCATCATCGTGCGGAGAAAAACTAACAACCTCACCCATTCGCCCTCTGGCAACCGGACGAAACCGATGACGCAAACTCGTTGCAGTTCGTTCGCTTCGGCCCGTTTCGGGCGCATAGATATCCGCAACGGTCTTAAGTGCATCCACTTAGTGCACTTTCGGGCACTGCCACCGTGTTGGGTGAGAAAACGAACGAGGGAACCAAGCTGGATGATGCAGTGTCATCCGATGCTTTCCGGTTTGTTGTACCGTGCTGCTGACGGAACGATGTAAACGATTGGCAACCAACGCAATCTGCAACCGATCAGGAAGCTGCCAGTTCGGGTACTATCTGTCGCAAAGGTTCGCAAGCCCTTCGGGAGTATGCAGTATGCAGCAGGCTTTTATCATCTTATGAAAGAGCTTTCGTTTTTTTTTGTTGCTCTTCCGTCTTCCATCGAGCAAGGCTGGAAGTAGCTTGGAATGTATTTTGAGTGGGTGAGATGTACGGTATCATGCGATGGATGCAAACATTGTTCGATCGTATAAAAGTTACCATTCCATAGTGGGTGAGGTGTTTGGTTTAGATGTTCAATGCACTACAATCGTTTCCCGGATGCACAACAGCTAATTTCATTCTATTTTAAATATCTTCTGGATTCTCCAAGCATGTTATTAATATTGTAGGTAATGATGTTACGGAAAAAGGTACGCTAATTTATTTTCTTAAGCTATATAAATACACAGCAAATTTACATCATAGCTAAATATTTTAATTTGAGACTTACTGACGAAAAATCCTGCAACTTTTACAGGGCTTTAACAGGGTTTCCGTGTCGAATGTTCAAGCCATGCAAGTTCTCGAATGACAGAACTGACATATTTTAGTCCAGACATTTTCGAAAAGATGCCACTCTATCTTGAAAAGAGGTTCGAGCGTGCAAAAGATTTCTGTTTTACCAATAAATGTTTCAGTGCATCCTGAAAGTCTAGCAATGATTCGAACAGTTCTAGTTCATGCCTGTGCCCTGTGTACCGAAAACTGCAGAAGGAGCAGACGAAGACAGTAGCTGAAAGGGCACGCGGCTCCTACAGCGATGCTCTCAAAGGAGCATCAGCATCGAACCCTTTTGCAGTATTGGGTACATCTGCAAATGGCGAGTCCGGTCCGACTGCACTCGAACAGGAACCATTGAGACCAGTAAAGGTCATGAGAGTGCCTTATAAAAAAGTGCAAAGGAAGGTCCTTAAAATGAAAAAGAAACCTTTGGCACCACAGCGTCACGCTAAAGTTTCCTCTCCTGTCCCGACACGCGACGCTGATCCATCCATTCCCGCTCCCCTACCTGCCAGGAAGCAGCCCAAGAAGAAGCGATCTCCTCGGGCCGAAGCTCCTTTGGAAAGCTTAGCTTTTCCAACTGAGCCCAAGGGCTTCCCGAGGATCCCGACCCCATCCCTTTCCGAGATCCTTGAGTCCCTCCTGATGACCCTGAATCTCCCGCAATCTTTGCAAATGATCGCAACTTGGGCCCTTCCTTTCCTGAAGGGGATGATCAAAAAGTGGCTGGCTCAATGGCCATGTTTAAGTATGATGGTCCGTTTGGATGATTAATGGCTTCTACGGCCAACATCATACAGTGGAACTGTAGGAGTTTGCTTGGTAAGCTGAACTCCTTCAAAGCTTTAGTGGGTGAACACAACTGCGATGTGTTCGCCCTCTGTGAAACTTGGCTATCGGAAGACATAAAATTAACCTTCCCGGGATATAATATCATCCGTGAAGATCGCATTACTAGGAGTGGAGGGGTGCTGATAGGTGTTCGAAAGAGTCACACTTTCGACAGGATACCTACCCCTAGGCAA
>KZ061864.1:176399-242516 GCA_002091835.1 Anopheles maculatus
GGGCGTTTCCTTTTCATGATCTCTCCGCAAGTGTCCCTGCGGCCTTGGTTCGATGGGCTCTCTGTAGACCGAGCGTTCATACGAATGATGTCTCGACTGATGTCGAATCATTTCGCTTTGAATGCTCATCTACAGCGTATAACTCTGGCTCAGACGAAAGCGTGTGGCTGTGGTGACGGATTCCACGATGTGGATCACCTTCTGTGGTCCTGCGTGGAGTACGAAACCGCTAGACCCTCCTTGATGAGCGCAGTCGAGCGCATCGGCAGACAACCGGGTACAGAACCAGGGATCTCCCTTACATGAGGCTCATCTTCCGATTCGCCAGAGACAACGGTCTTATCCTGTGATTCCACATCCTAATTATCCTACCATTCCTTATTGTTTCCATTCATTCTGTTTTGTTAAATGTTGTGTTGTCTTTGTTTTACGTGTTCTTTGTTGTTGTTGTTTTTTTTTTCGTATAAGATACGGGTGATCTGTTGACATAGCAATAGTATCCGCGCGCAATGTCGACACTGCTGTACAAAGGAGGCAGGCTTGTTTGTCTGCAACAGTACTCTCCATCCCATTCCAGCATTGGCACAACGGGTTTGGCCGTGTTAGTTTTGGGTCCGGGAGTGGTCGGCGGGTTAAGTCTCGAGAGTAGTGGAGTCACCTCTGCTGCTGCGAGATGAGACTCGCCGCTCATTTCTGGGTTCGATTCCGGCATGGTCGAGCTTGGACTGTTTAGTTTTGGGTCCGGGAGTGGTCGGCGGGTTAAGTCTCGAGAGTAGTGGAGTCACCTCTGCTGCTGCGAGATGAGACTCGCCGCTCATTTCTGGGTTCGATTCCGGCATGGTCGAGCTTGGACTGTCTCTGCTGGGCTGTTTGTTGAGTACTGTACGCAGCCAAATGATTGTTTGTTCTGTCCAGTTTCGTTTTCTCTACGTTTGTTTTTTTTCCCCAATCCAGATCCGCAAGTCGGAAGGACGAAGTTCTGTACCATTCCAGCAATAGCACTAGCCACACAACAACAAACAATAAAAACAGCTATTGGTCCGGACCATGCCTGCCCTACAACCACACTACAACAACAACAATAAAAATGGACTACAACCCACCATCTTTCTACTACAACCGAGCATGCCCGGGATAAGGCAAATAACAAGGAGGAAATGCCTTGTAACTCTAAAGAATTATGTACATTACATCATCACACGCTTTGGTGAAAATACGGCTTCCAGCCGTCATAATGGAAAATAAATAAATAAATAAATTTTCGAAAATATGCCACTCTATCTTGAAAAGAGGCTCGAGAGTGCAAAAGATTTCTGTTTTACCAATAAATGTTTCAGTGAAAGTCTAACAATGATTCGAACAGTTCTAGTTCATCGTGAATTCCCTTAAAATGAACCGCAGATCATATCCCATCCGGACTTAAGTTTCAAACATGTAGTATCGAAGAGTGTAATAATCCATTAGATGGCGGGCATTACCTTGGAGGTCGTGAAGCCAAGAAACGGAAGAAGACACAGGTAACGGACTGTAGCACAGGAAGTATATCAGCAATCAATCATCTAACCATATCAAACCGCACTAACCATATAGAACAATACTTGCACCTGCATCCCAAGTACCGCAGTACAGATTACTGTATTCAAATCTCCAACGAACCAGTAAAGGACATTTCTTCCGAATATCAAAAATTGACTGGTGACATTGATCAATCGAAAAGTATCCACAGGGTCAATGCTCAAGTAGAAATTATTTTTGTTTATGTAATCTGCAATGGACTCTGAGGACTAATTGAGATACATAAATTGTGTTACAAAAATACATTCACAATAATCGTAGTATAAACGATCACGAATCCGTGTTTATCAGGAACCAAGACAGGAGTCAGAGTTTTTCCTTTAAACATGTAGTTTTAAATAATTTTGTTATTTAGACTCCAGTGTAATTGTATTTTATTTTTATTTTACGGAGGCTGTCCTGAATGCTGGAGATGGTTCATTAATGTTGATGTATGACAACATGGACGGCGAAGCAATATTTCCATTCAGCAGGTCCAGCAATGAAATGCACGGTGCATTACATCTTCTAACAGAAAGAGACCCAAGACCCGGAAGACGTCACCCGGCGCAGAATACGCATGAAAGGTTGCTGCGGTCATGTCATGGAAGAAGGCGTAGGGTGTAGTGAGCAAGTTTACGTTGAATCGTCTCAAGTTGAGCAGTACTAAAGGACTGAACGAGTCATACTGCACAGTAGACGATGGATAGATGCACAATTGTACCCATGACACGAGCAATGCCGTTTGATTGCAGTGTCTTCTATATAGAAGACAAGCATGAAGTTGGGTCGTCCGAACTAGACAGCCTAATTCGCGTTTCACGACGCCTAACCAATGCTAGTGCAAAGTTCTACTTACATATTCACAACATACACGTTCAAATTTCTGTATCTCTTGAAACAACAAAAAAAATGATTACAAAATAATGCAAAAAGATTAAAGATCACGTAGTTTAGACATTAAAAACACTTTACTGTTTACTGTTAAAATGTTTACTTAATAAAATTTGTAGAACGTCTGAAGTACTATTTTTAAAACGTTGTATACCACATTTTGGAGATCGTTTTACGCATTGTCATCCGATAATGTTCAAAGTACGGAAAACATTAGATAGTTTGCAAAAGTATCCGTATAGTTCCATTTGCCAAACTCCCCGTTCCACTACCTGTCTATGTCATACCGTCAATGTCTAAGTGTCGATTTGATTTTAAAAAATTGAACCAAATCTTTCCACTTTCAATATTAGTATTCACCCATTTATCCAGTGCCGCAGGGTTTTCGTTTTTTTCATTTCCTGCATGATGCTGGCAAAAGCGAACATTCAATTACTCATCCATAAGTATCACCCACGGTTACTTCCTTACACCGACCCGGTGGTAAAACGGCCACAGTGAGCGTGCTATTGCTGAAGGAATTCACTATTCCGAAAGCTTGTCGTAAATAAATCACGCCCTCGGGCACTTCCGTTTCTCGCGCGCGGAAGCTTAAAGAGAGCATGCAAACCATGAAGAAAGGCAAGCGTGCCAAAACCTTCGCCGAGAAACGCGTACGCTTAGCAATACTCGCGCTACAGTCCCGATACATTGCGACGTGCTGGTGTTTTCTTCTTTTCTCATGTTTCTTCGCCGTCCTCAAGCGAGAATTTTTCGTTAGCAACGACGATGCAACTTTCACCCCAGTGTTGAAGTGTTTTTCTTTTGCCACATCGCAGTACAACTCAGTTGCACCGGAATCTTCCAGCAATCAGTTCAAGCTTTAATGTTTTACCCACTAACGCCAATGCGGGCCAACACCTCTCGTGCTTGTGCGGTGTTCTGTATTGTTGCCCGTTCGTTTGCTGCATCGACCGGCGCTTGTAATGAGAGCTTTCTTGGCCGCAAAAGTTTTGAACCTTCCGATCGGTGAGCAACGTAAAGAAATGGAGAAACGGGAGAGGCAGAAAAAACCCGGAAACAGGAACTGAACAGCTTTGCATTGCTGCAGCTCTTAATGATGCAACCGGATGCAGTGTGCCGGCCTTGGCGAACGAGTAGAGAAAGAGTCAACTACAACGTTTGCTGACGCATGCCGTGAAGTGGTGCCCGTTTTCTGTAAAGCTTTCTTCGAGCACCCTTCGGCAAGATGAGTTCGGCAGTTTATACCAACAAATGAATGTTTATCTCAACGACATCTTAACACCGGGATTTGGTGCAAACCATTCAGAATTTGTTGGAAAAATCCAACATTTGGTAATATAATGCTCCCAAAGCATTCCAACGCTAAGAGGGTGTTTTATTTTTATAGAAAGGAATTCAACTTCACCATATCGTTCTGCAGACCTGCTTATTTGAAGTCTGCATGTGTTTTCCCCGAATTCGATCAAATTACTTTCGCCCTGCGAGTGAACGCAACCAAAACGGAAGTTTATTTCGTTTTCCGATTTTCGCCAAGCAATGATTTGATGGTTCGAGCCAGCGCCAAATCTCGGTTGTATGAGTAGATCGAACGTTTCAACTTCTTTCTCGAGTGGGTTCGTGCTAATCGTACAGATGTGATGCTCGAAACCTTTCAATTTGCATACCCGTTGTTCCTCTACTTCAGTCGTTGAATGGTTTGCATTCGAGGACCGTGTTTATGTGCCAAAGCCACGGATGCATACGAAACAGCACCAAAGCAGGACGAACTAGCTAGAAAGAGAAGAGCTCATGGGGTGAACTGGTATGCGCTTTAGTGACGAAGAAATTGTTTGCGATTAGCATTCGGAAGGTTAATTCTAGTGTAAATATTTCAAGTTGTTTGTCGGTTCAAGCAGCGAACGATTTGCATTTGCGATGGTGGAGCTCATTTTTGTTAATTTTTGTGACAAACAGTATGCCGAAATCTGTTTTTTTTTACATCAACTTCAGAGCATTTGTTTGGATATCAAGAAATAACACAAATAAAGGAATATTAGAAAAAAGCTGTTATTTAATGGTGTTAAAAAATTGTGAAATATTATTTGTTGCAGTCCTTTCTATGTTCTAAACAAAAAACACTAAATTATACTAAACTTTTGTAGAATTTTTCATAATATTTTCAGCTACGATTCAATCAACTAAAGCAACCAACATGCTTCAAGCGACGATAATTTTATCTTAGTGCTTTTTAACAAAAAAAATTCTTGCAGCTTTTACTGGAACCGTTGAAGCTCAAGTTTGTAAATTATTCCCACATAAATTCATCCCGTTCACACCGCCAGCCAGCAAACTCGCCCATGATTTATTCTCCGAACACAGAATGGCACGTTGCACACTATTGCACCCACCAGCGCGCGCTACATTGTTCCAAAAAGGCAAAAGTTTACTGCACACATCGGTGGCGGGTGTGCGTGCGTTGAAGGTGGATGCACTTGTCCCAACTACTTCCGCAGTGAACGCAACGGCTCCGAAGGCGAGAGGAAAAACCTACAAACCATTCATTCAGCAAAAAAAAGCGTACCAAATGCTCTTTCAATTTTGGTGCTAAACTTTGCGGACCCCTATTATTGCAAACCCGGTGCCAAACCCGTACGATTCGTTTCTTGTGCTGTTTTTGTTGCAACACCCTTGGTTGCTGTATTTCTCACCCAGTTGGCGGTGGGCACCTTATTTGGGGATTGGTAATGGTTTCTGCAACTGATCCCCGCGCTTGACGATACCGCAAAGCCCAAAGCTTCAAACCAAAACCATCGCGTGGTGACCGAAGCGCGGTTCCCGAAAAAAAAGTCAAGTAATTTACTTGATAAATGTTGTAATTTCATCGGTGTGAAAGGAATTTTAACATTTTCCCACCAAACATGAACCGAGTGCACGAGGAGTGGTTACCGAAATTGTTACTGGGTAAGAGAAGCAGCATGCCCTAGCTAGCAGGTAGTTAGTTTTTCGCGCCGCAATTTTGAAAATAAATCGAATCCATTGTGCGGTGCCCCGTGCTTCAAAGGGATTGAAGCACCCAGCAAACCTTACTCTACCCTGCAGACCGTGAAATGGAAAGAACCTGAAATGGGTAAGCGATGGCCTTCAGCTTTGCACCAAGCGAGGACACAATTTCCGAAAGGGGTTTCCGTCTACTTCCTAAAATTGCAAATGACCGTCATTTTTATCGCCATGGAAAAAAAGAGCGAGTTTTGATCCGAGGCACTTTTTTGTGACGATGAGAATGTATCCCTTATGCGCCTCACACGGAGAAGCGAAAGGCGATTGATGAACAGGTTTACATTTTAATCGCGTTGTAAGCCCTGCTATGCTTTACTTTCTGTTTTCGCTGGACATACTTTGTTAGGCCTATCGTATTAATGAAAAAAAAAAAACAGATTTACCGAGCAAGTACTGTAGTAAACAATGACATAATGTAAGAGAAATGAAAAATCATTGACCATTATTGGTCAATTGCAGGATGTTCTGATTCTGATATAAAGAACGATTTAAAAGAATTAAAAAAACAACTCGGGAGCCACTTCAAGGCATATGTTCTACATTCGGATAGTTAAATTTAACTTTGAATGCATTTATTTATTCCTGAATACAGGATTTATGTAGCCCACACATGTCACCAAAATTGCCCGATTGAATTCGAAGTCGTATTCGAAGAAGAAAGTTTTTGTATGGATAGTTTTTAGGATGCTTAAACTATTTTGTATTGACTACTCGTCACGACATAATCAACGATGCGAACTTTGTGAGCCATTTTCAGAGTTGTGCTTCTAATGTATTGAGATATCTTCCAGGGACCAAAGTATTTGTTTCGAACAAGGAAGGAATTGCAACAATTAATCTTCCAATTTTGCTGATGCAGATTACCGTAACGCATATTAAGATCTTTGCAATAGAAAGGATGACGTTTTTCAGATATTCAGAAGAAGAAAAAGACAATCTTTAAGGTCTCAAACAATAAGAAATAGTTACATTATCTTCAGCAGTATGAAGCAGACGAACCTCATTGACAGAAGCGTGTGAAATAGATATATCTGAGGCAAACATCTGAGGAGATTGAGAGTTGCGGTGGATTACATTGAATTTAAAAAGGAGTGCGGAGCATCTTTAAGTAGACCTCACATATCTAACTTTTAATATTTTAAACCATTGGCTTTCATACAGCCAGAGAAGCTTCCTAAAATGATACGCCGTTGTGTAGATGAAACAATTTAAGCCTTAAATAGATTTCACATGCAAACCATATACAGCTGTTGTGCAAAACAAGATAGACTAATTCTCGCGCAACTTTGAAACATTAGATGGCCCGATCTAATGATGGTTTAGCTCTCTCCTTTACCCTACGCGCCATCGAAACGCCAAAAGTCAAACAGGTGCACCCGAACCCGTACAGCTCAGCACCCGAAACGTTCGAACGAGCGCACACCGCGAATTTTCGCCGATGAATAGCAAATCATTAGGGAGCGGATTTTCAATAATTAATCACATTTTGTGCTGTGTATGTGCGCTCTTGTAAAATCAGCAAATTGCTCGAATCGCTGGTAAGAGCGGACAGTTGCATAATGTGCATGTGCACAGCATGTTGCGAAGTTCCCGTCCCCAAAATCGGATGTTACGGATACGGATCGGTGCACGGGGCAAGGTTTGAAATTGGATCGTGCATGAATAGCGTCCCGACAACGAACAGCGCCCGACAGCAGAACAGTGAAAATTCTAAATTGATTGATTTCACATATTAGGTGCCATTTTGAGTGGATCCTTGACACATGGATGACGGTCCTTGCTGAGCAGAGGGTTTTTCGTGTGCGATGTGAATTGCATTAGTGCAGCGAGGTGCATGCTCTGTGTGTGTGTGACAAATATCGGTGCGGGAAAACATAAAAAGCTATCTAGTGATTTAATTTTGGCAGCTGCATGTTATATTCACTAATTGGAAACATAGGACAAATGGGCTGCCGGGGTCTGTTAGGTTTTCCATAATTCGTCATCAAGGGTCTATTTATAAACAGGGATTATTAGATTATCCGGGGTTTTTTCTTTACATGTCTTCTCATCGCACTACCGCGATGGTTGTATTTAAGCTGTGGTTGGGAGACCCACTGAAATATTTGATTAAAGTCAAATTGTTCGGAAAGCAAGTCGTCATATTATGCAACTAAATTGAAACGTATCGAAAATCGCTTTTTTTAATTCACTAGGTTTGACCAAATCCGCGTAAAATCTATCTGTGCTCTATCTATGAACCGGGGTCATGTTGACCTAGGTTTGTTTTTTTGTACGTATTTTGACGTTTGTCGGTTGAAATGAACCACTCTATACAATCTGATGATTCCAAGTAGATGTTAGAAAAGTTGATTGTTAATTAATAACTATAAAAAAGTTTATATTGTCTGATTGACATTATTATATAGTCATATGTTGCAATTCCTTGGAGCTTTAACACGTATGTTCTGGCAAAATTATCCATGTTTATGAGGAGATCAGCGAACCATCTGTCAAAATGATGCCAGATGTCAAATGCTTCGGGATAAACCCATCTGTTTCGATTCCACTATTGTGACTGCTCGATTGTTTGACAGAAGATGGCTTAAAATTTTCAGATTTTTGATGTTAAGTCATCTTTGACTCCAAAATCAAATCTAAAATGCACACTAAAGTATCAGTTGGATTTTATAAATCGTGTTAATAATTTATCTGATTAGCACATACACACAAGCGGGCAAAACAACGCCTGGTAAACGATAGCAAATATACACAAACATTATTTCATCACGTTCTTATGGTATCATCTCCTGTTCACAATAGTGTAATGCTATTTGTTTTATTTGATGTACCCCGCAAGGGAATTTGAGCTTTTTTCTTCACTTTTCAAAAAGTGATCGGTCTCTCTCTCCGCTGCGATACATTGCTAGTGGTACCTATTTTTTACAGCTCGCAAAGCAACAACCATTCATCAGTGGCACATTCCATTTTTGCTAGTCGTTGCAACACACAAAAAAAAAGAAATCTCTGGCCCAACGCAACACCGGGTTGCACAATCCGTACTGTTCGCTGGTTATTTTTCTACCATTTCTTCTCTCATTTCTATCACTCTTGTTATCCTCGAAGGTGATTACACTTGTTTGTGCAACATTACACCCTTTTTTCATCGTGGCACGGGAAAAACCCGGTAGAGCGAGTGAGGGGAGCAAGTGGACGAGAAAAAAAAGGTCCTGTCACTCGCGACAAGCTACGCGATACGTACCTGTGGATTTTTTCCGCCTGGTCGCCTTGGTGTAGAAAATGAACGCTGCCAGGAAAAACACCGACGAGAGTGTTTCCGCCCGTCCGACGACACCGGTCACCTGGAATGGGAGAGAAAAAAAAGGGGAAAAACACAAAGTTAGCAACGGCAGCACACGATAATGGTGGAAAATTATTTTTACTGAAATGTGAACGGAACGGTACACGCGGCCGTTTGGGACCGGTGAGAATTATTCCATCCGGTGCGCTCCACAGCGATGGCACACGGGTACAACTGGACCGACTGAGCAAAGGGTGGGAATTAGGGAAGGAAAATCAATGTTAGCCGTCCCGTGGAACCGGAAGGGAATCGGGCCAATTAATGCAATCTAGTCGCTGGCAACTGGCCTGGTACCGGTTGACCATGGAATCGTGAGAAATCTCGGTAAAACAATGAGTAAGGTCAGAAGGCTTCCAAAAAGTCACGACGTCAGTTGGCGGAAGCAAATGTCTTCGTTTTTCGACGCAAGGGCACGCGATAATTTGTCGATGTGATGGTTAATTTGTAGGACGCGGAATGTTGCTACTATTATTTGGAGCACGAGTTTTGATAAGACCGGAAAATAGGTTGCACAAGTTTTGGGGCGCTGGTTGTGTACAATCATTATTATGAAGTTATGTAGCGGCGTTTAGAATTACATTAAGGAAAAGACAATTAAATAATCCTATTCTTTTTGATAAAAGACGTAATGAAAAGTCGAATCTACTGGAAACAAATGCTTAAACGTATAAGATAACAAGAATAAAAACTCATTAAAAAGCAATCAACCTCACCGATTTCATAATCCTTCAGAACACAACTACACAAATAGAAATAACAAACCATTCAAGGTTTTTGTATGCAATTTACCACACAATACCCGCCATCGCTTTCATCCGTAGAGTTCCCACAGGGTGTACATTCATTCGGTGTCAATACAAAGTTCATTTTTATGCAAAAAACAACCCCCCTGATAATAAGATTACATGACATCGTGTTATCTCGATTACGGCATGCGACATGCATGGGCAATGGGGATGCACTTTACCGAGAAGAAAGATCGAGCACTGAAAGGTTGCACTTCCTCTAACCGGGTTTTGAGATGTGTCGGATTTCCTTGCCGGAAGGATGTGGTGTGCTGTGTCGCCACCAAAAACAACGTCCGTCGTAATGTTCCGTTCCCGGCGCGGTGGGAGTCAATGTAGTTTGGAAGATGCAATTAAGATGGAATTATCCGCTTACCATGGATAGGGAGGCGGTATGGGTTGAAGGGAAATAGGGGAGTGTTGTGCGGTTCCGCCACACGGGAAACGCAATTTCACAGGCATCATACCGAGGCGACGTGTGAAACTGCTTTTCATTTTGGTATGGGAAGATTGGTAGTACGTTTCAATGGGATATCCTTTTTCCGCAAGGGTTTCGATCGTCTAACCAAATCCTTTATCTCTGGAAGTTGGAGGAAACGGGAAGGAAATACGGAAATTGAGGGACGTGGTTGTAAAGCATGAGAACATTACCATAGGAAGTTCGCATTGTTGTTGGGTTTAAACTAGCAAGAAAAAGGATAATTTAATTGAAAAATAAACTAAGCATAAAAGACATGCCGGCAAGAACATGTTGCAAAACAAAACAATTGTGAGCATGGTATGTTCTGATGCATAGTCATAATACGATGTGTATACAATGGGATTTAATTTTAAATGAAACTTGCAACATTCTTTAACGATTGAAATATTTCATAAATCGTGCTACACTATTGCTCAAATAGAACGAATTTATAGAGTAAAAATTTACAAAATCAGCAAAATTTTTATTCCAACTATAATCAACAACTAAGGAAAGTCATTATATAATTTACAGATCGCTCCAACCCATTCAATTTAACAATGACTTCAGCTAACCTAGATTACTCGTGCTAATTTTATTCATGTTATAAAAAAGCGTTACAACACTTTCGTTTTAGGAACGTTGTCGGATGTTATTAAGCACGCATCACGCACTAATTAATTTTTACGACATTGCATAGCATAAAAGTTCTAACTTAAGATTAAAATTGTTAAAATTTTAAGCCGCTTACTGTCAAATAATCGAGCAGTCACAGCACATGAATCGAAAAAGATAAGGTCATCCCACATCGTTTGACAACTGGCATACCATTTTGACAGTAAGTTCACTGAACGCGTTTTTGATCCTTTCGAGGCGTTTGGAAGCATCTCCGGAACCCCGCCTGAACGTCGACAAAACCATCGCGATCGACGTTGGACACACTACACCAACCACGAGCATCCAGGTCCCATGGCTTCGGACGGAAGAGAGGCTTCGGCTTCTTGGAATTTTGTTTTCCAACAATATCCGAGAAGCCATGAGCCTTAACTGGGACCTGCTGATCCACCATTTCCGCCAGTTGGTGTGGCTTCATCGTGTGAGGGACCTGAATTTGGTGCAGAAGGTTGTTCTGTTGAACACCTTTCTGTTGCCCAAACTATGGTTCGTTGCGTCGGTCTGTGGCGCTCGCGCAATGGACATAGCAAAGGTGACCTGCACCATAGGCTCGTTCCTCTGGGATGGCTCCGTGGGCATCCGGGTGCCTCTTCAGCAGCTGGCATTGCCCCGCAACCGCGGTGGGCTAAACGTCCACATCCCAGCTGCTGACGAACCGGTATGTTGCGGAACAGGGGTGTCTACGAGTCGGAGCCCAGCACATCGCATGTGCTGGAAACCCTCCGAACATTGCCTCTGTTCCGTCTACATACCCTTGCCTGCGAATCGTCATCCAGCAACTGGGTTATGTTACAAATCCAGGGATTCTCACCACGCGCCTGATTCGCCAAACATTGACGGAGAGATTACCTGAGTCCAAGGTAGTCTTGGAAACTCCGACAATAAATTCTCGAAGAATCTGGCGCAATATTCACTACTATAACATGACGTCCCTTCAGCGCAGCACGCTATACCTCCTGGCTGATGGCAAAATTAGCCATGGAGAGCTGTTATACAAAATTAACCGCGTCCCATCCTCGTCATGTTTGTTTTGTCCCGCAATCGACACCCTGGAACACAAGTTCGCAGGTTGCTGTAGAGTTGCTGATGCTTAGCAGCTTCTGCAGCAATGCATTAGCTTCGTGATTTCAGGGAATTCGACATCGTCTCGTTTTTCGTTTGATTTGCTGCGTTTTCCTGTACTAAGTTATATGTGTAGAAAAACGTAGTAAAATCCTCTGTTTGTTTTCTAACTATGTCATCCACATCATTGGAAACAATGATGCTGCGATTGATATAGAAATCCATCGTTATTCTTTGTTTTAACTGTTTAAATGTTCTTTTGTACATTGTTGTCTCTATTTGTAAGCACGTTTGTAAATAAATGTTTTATAACAAAAAAAATCAGAATGAGTGTGCTACAACGTAAAGACATGACAATTTAATGCCACAAACGTCACAGAGCAAGATGCACATCCAGAAAATATAAATAAATATTTTTTAAATATATGGTTTACATTTCTAGAGTAGCGGTGACATGAGCTGACCTTGTCAAAGAAGCTCGTACTATTTTACGAGCATGTAGTCTAAACTTTTTCGAGGTTATCCCGAAAATAACTAATGCTTTTGGGGCTGGCTAGTTTTACCTGCCAGTTTGTAAGGAAAGCTAGCCGCAAAACATCAAAACATGTACAAAAATACTAGCCTTTATCATCAAGAATTCATTTGTCAAATAATGTTGAACACCCCGTAGACATTTCGCGCAATTGTCCTCAAAATCTCTTCAATTTTGTAAGCAAGGCCCACATTTCTCGATACAAATTTTGACTTGTGACACAAAATTAGGGGCTTGTATGCAGTATGTACATGTACAAAAAAACTAGCCTTTATCATCAAGAATTCATTTGTCAAATAATTTTGAACACCCCGTAGACATTTCGCGCAAGTGTCCTCAAAATCCCTTCAATTTTGTAAGCAAGGTTCACATTTCTCGATACAAATTTTGACTTGTGACACAAAATTAGGGGCTTGTATGCAGTATCAGTAGCACTTTTTTGTCTAGAGAGCAGTAGTTTGTTTTGACATTCGGTGAAATCGTTAATCGTCTAGTTTTGTTTACCAATTTACATTGAAATTTACCATTTATCAAATTTATTAACCGTCAATAGTCAACAAGCATTTGGATCAGGTTTTCATAGCCCTCAATTAGAGTATATCTTTAGAACTATTCGGTGTTGTTGCTAGAGCCATGGGTGCTAAATTTTATTTGAATCCGAAATATATTGATATGTTAAATAAATTTTTCAGATCATAATGAAGACAATATATTAACATTCGTTTGATTTGATTTTCCTCAAAAACCAGCAACAAATCGATAGCAATTATTTGATGTATTGTAGTTAGCAGAAACTAACTCTCTGAACTGATAACGATTCTTGCAGTGCTAGAATTTTATCGTTGTCCATTCTAAACCTCATGTGCGCACTGACAAATGAATTCTTGGGGGCGATAAATTGTAACCCTGCGCCTTTCACACACTACCGTCACCACCGTCTGCGTCCGGTGAGGCATTCATCTCCGGGCATCATTGTTTCCACACCATCAGTTACGGGTGATCCGCATGCCGGTGCACATAATTCATGGTGTGATTAGTGCGGGTGTGCGCCGTGTACTGTGCGTTTGCCGATCTGCACGATAGTACAGTTCGTGGTAGCACGGAAGAAAGAAATTAAAACCATGGCGGCACCAACCACCAACATTCGGCAGATGGAATGAAAAATCTAATCCATCGCACGGTCGAAGCTTTGTTGCACCGGCCCGGAGGCTGTCCGAGTGTTGCACGGAATGCCCTAACGTTGTCCAGCACTTCGAATGCAATCCTGTGCAGGATCGTCCGTTCGTTTCGGACGTTACCACACAATTCGTCGTGTGTAGCTTACCAGTCATGGGAAGACTCGCGGGACTCCACGCATTGCGCGACGGTGACATTCGAGTGGATGACATACTTGGCAGCGCGGATACGTCTACCGTGACGGTGGAACAGTACTTGCATCGGACAACTGTGTGATTATCGCGCAGAAAAGGATGGTAGAACGACGTTTGCATTAAGCCTGGGGCGGAAGCGATCGTTAGTGGTTGATTCATGGGACCACCGGGAACGATGGACGAGAAAACTGTGCAGTTCTCCACACACACACACAGGATGCTTTGGATCGATAGGAAGATACGTGAGAAAAGTTCAAGGGCGCTGAAGATGGAGCGAACGCAAATAGTGATGGATATTACAACAGGGTCTGCTGGAGATTGTACATGTTCTTGTAAGTAATATATTGAAATGAATAGGATAAAGTTTTGAGATTTGCTATTCCATCCTGTACTATGCAAAAGAATATATGTAAATTTCATTTTGTCTTCGATATATCTAATTCTTTTTATTAAATTAGACTAATGGTACTTTCTCCATGTATTGTAAAACGTGGCGTTACAATTCCACATTGCCTGAGTTCGATTTTATGTCAGTCTTTTCCTGAAAACGCCTCGCAAACCCACGTTTAACATTCCAAAGTACCGATGTAGCTTGTAGCCTCACCGCATATTAATCTATTCGTGCTAGAACTTCTGTTTAACTGTTCACAACGACGACCGAGAAGGTCCGAGTTGATTTTAGCCAGCCAGCTTGCGCCCTAAAGTTGATTCACCCTGGGTGGTTGAAAACCGCTAGTTCCACCCATCGAGAAAGTAAAGAAAAAACAAAAAGCTGGATTAAAGGACATTCTTGACTGGCAGGTTGTTTTTCCTCATCTCCTGGCCCGCTTTTTCTCGTTGCTCATCCCCCCATGCTAGCCAACAGTCCAAACACGGGTGGTGGTTGTTGACTTCTCAAATACTTCCACCGACGAAGCGGCGGTGTAATCAGAAATAGCTACCCATCAACCAGTCTGGCCGGCCGGCATTGTGCAGGAGGAGGAGGTGAAGGATTCGGTGGCGCTTGGTGAACATAATCCAATATCATTAATCAAGATTTATTACCTATTTACGTTGCTATTATTTCAAAACGGCAAACCATAAGCAAGCGACCGCCCGGTGCGAAGAACGGAGGTTAGAGAATGAAAACTCCAACAGCGCCAATCGCATCTGGCCGGCTGGATGAGGGCAAAAGGCGAGCCAATTCTGTGTGTGTGTGTGTGTGTGTGTTTTTTTTTACTACGGTACCACATGGAGACGCCTGGTGGTCGGTCGGTGATGGTACAACATCCCGTGCATCGCGTCGGTCGGTTGTAGAGGAAGCCGTTGGGTATTTGTACAGCTGCAGCAACATTCTAAAAGCTACGATTCGTTCTCCCTTACCCGTGCCAGATAGTGCTGATGGTGCAGATAATGGATAATGTTGGGAGAGTAACATACCAAACCTTGGAACCTTGGATGAATGCGAAGCGAACATGAAATTGACGAGATAATGCTAGTTGATCTAATAAGAGTCAAAAAGCTAAGACTCGAGTAAATGGATTGATTTTGATATCAGTACGCTAGCAAGATAGAAAAGAAAAAGATTTCTATTGATTTTTGAGCATTCTGATAAGTTACCGTTGGTAATATTGTTGTGGTTTCATACAATTTTATGGAATAATTAAATTTTTTGAGTTTCTTATACATACATTTCGTACAAGTTAATTCGGGTTCGCAAGTTTAAAATTTTCAAACGTGAAAGATCGTCTCAACCAACGCATTCGAATTTAATTCTACCGCACGATTGGCTACGTAAGAACACTGCTTCGCATGAAACCACCACTTAATCTACCACGAAATCCGCATTCGAATGAATAGACCTTCACCGCAGCCACACCCCCAACCCACTAACTAACTAGGTTTTTAAGCTCTTTTCTTTGCACCGGGAGTCGATGCTGCAACGGAACGCGTACTGCAAGCAATTAAAAACTCAATCAACACCTTTTCTTCTGCACGCCGTACGGGACACCATGGAGAATATAGCTCAGGTTTGCTAACGGCGTCCATTTTGAGGCAGGGCGTACATTCGCGCACTGGAGGAAAGCTTGCGTTCACAAGAACATCGAAGCTTAAAGCACGGTTGGTGAGATTTTCACTTGTCGCACCCGTACTGGCTAACGTGGAGCGAAGCAGAGAAAGATTTATCCGAAATTGGAATCAGTTTGCCCTTGCCCGAGGTAAGTTCGTAGATGAAGTACAACCGAATGGGCGGACGGATTCAACAAGGGATCAGCTTTCTGTTTTAGATTTCTCTCACACTCTACCACACAAAACGTACAGATGTCTTATTGCTTCTCATTCACGGATTTGCGACTGCGACTGAGAATGAGTTGAGTATAAAATCCGGCTTTTTCCTGCACAATTTTCTCATTCTCGGATGGATGTCACACATGGTACGGGGCCGGGAAGGTTGCGGAAAACCTCGAACCTCGAACAGGGGGACAACAGCATTTGCGGCCAGCTCATCTAGTGGGTTCGTGGTTTGTTCAATTTCAAATTCAATTATTGCCATAATACCATCGTATCGAGACGAGCGTTTCCATTCCAACTACCGGTCGGTATCGTTATCTTGGTCTGCAATATCGCTTTGTCCTTGTGTTTCCTCCTTCTGGGTAACGCAGCGGGTCGGTGGTTTTGGATTTTGATTTGATTGTTTTTATCCCTGTCACTGTGAGCTTCGCACTTCGATTTAGAGCCAAACATTATACGAACGATTGCACCGAGACAAACGCCACCCATGTCGATGGCCATCGATCGTAGTGCCCTGTTCGTTTGCCGAGACGCGTCAATGGCGTAGGCAATCGAGTTAAAATTTAATTGGCAAGTTACGAGAGTCGACGGCCGGGTTCGCTTTCGAGCTGGGGACCAATTTGTGCCAATATACTTGAATGTTTCTGCCGCTCTCGTCGCTCGTTAAAGGAAAACGGGACACAAAGCGGTGCTGCATACTGCAGCTAATTAAGTGCAGTAAGATAATATAACACGACAATCGGTGCATTTTCAGCCAATTTCAGCTGGTCAAGTGTAGCGGTGAATGGGTCCGGTTTATTGTTTACCTTTTGCCCAGGCCATCTGTGGCTCAGGCCTGGAGTGGAGTGGAAACGTGGTCGGCGAATTCGATTTGCGTCCCGAGGGCGAGGGCGAACCCTTAATTGTGAGATAGCAACAGATCGATATGGTGGGGCGCACGGTATTGGACTGATTACAGAATGTGCCGAGGCCTGGCTGACTTTGGGATAATTGTTTCGTCGTCTTGTGTTTCGCCAGACCGTGTCCAGGTGAAATCGGTGGAAGTAATTGAGTGTTTGCTGGGTACACCATGAGCCTAAGGTAAGGCAGCGTAAGATTGCGCCCCATGACCTGCGCTTCGAAAGGAAATCGGTGGAAGCAAATTGTTAACCCAAATCAAAATATTCCAATTCAATTTCCAGCACACAAACGAGATTGCGCGCGTTTGTGCAGTGGCAGCTATGAAGGTGGTGCTTGATACGGTTTAATTAATATCCTGTAACTGGAGTAATTTGGAGCACGAACGTTATTTTGATCAGCAAAACCGACTACAATAACTTTAATTCTATTCGTGAGGTACGATCTTGAACAGTATGTAGGGTGGTTACAAGAGTTTCGGAATTTTGAAGCAATGGGCTAAAACTACGGTTTCTTGGGCATGAAAGTGAAGGCTGGTTTTGAGATTCATCCATAATTATTGCATTAAGATAAACCTAACAGTTTTTTTTAATTCCGTTTGTTATCCACAAGAATTTAAATATGTCCAAGTTTGAAGTTCGTATATTCGTATTTTAATAACCTTGTCCTAACTGTTGATCTAGCATGAGAACTTTGAATATCTTCCATTTTCCATTTACTTTCACAGGAGATGTGATAGAGATCATTGCCATTTTAACAAACTTGATACGGTTAATCAGGATTAAAAAACTGGTCATTAAGTTGAATATGCTCATCCTGGCTATTCTGTAATAAGCTGCTTTGAAATTAATGAAGAAATGGCTGATATTTAGCGGCTGCTCTTTTACACTCATCAAGATTTACCAGAGCCGTTCTATATCATACCTGAATGTTTTCGACTATCTCTGTTACAAATTGGTCAAATCGATCTTGTAACGGACTCTGTTCAAAACTGACGATAACCTTTTTGTCCCTGTTGGTTGGATGTTCAGAAGGAATTTTATTCGCGTATGTATAGTAGAAGCACCAATGACGAGCTTTACAGACTGGGTAATGAGCATTCTACAAGGAATTAAGCTAAGGAGATACCGGACGGCTAGTCTTGCTATGTGAATGGCACCGCGCGACCTGGCCTTCAAAGTCTTTTTAGGTAGTCTGCATGGACACAAGCTGGAGATGGAGTTATGGTGTTGATGCGTCTGTCAGAAAAACTGGGCATGGCATAAACAAACGATGGCGTTTATCCAGGGACGGATCATGGTGTTAGCATACCAAGCGGATGCTTGGAGTCCAGAGCTTTTGAGAATTCCATACATATTGATAGAGATGGATAGGCCCTATAAACGGGTAGTGAGGTCCTGAGAACCACAAGCATTTCGGAAATCCGAACTTCATCAGGAGCCCTCGTATACAGACAACATGAGCACAATGTCTCCGTCCACTTTCTTTGGGATTGTTAACAGATTCGACCTGTTCGGGTTCCCAAACTTCCAATCTGAAAATGACATCTAAAGGGCTTGATCTACCACTGCGTACACCCGAAGGCAGTTCTGTTACAGGTCATAAAAAATCGACAGTAATCGTAAATAAATTGATCCTGCTGCCAATTTTGACATTATGACCACCAACGACTGTCTAAATCTAGACAGGTTTTGCCTAAAACCATTTATCTTCATGATTACGATGATGATTTGATTTTGAAATAAAACCTCTACCCATTATCCGATTTGAAATAGTACATTTTTTACACGAGGTCGAGCCGACACCGAAAATGCAAGTGTACACGTGATGGCTACTACCTCGCTCGATTTTTTTTCAGATGTAAGCTTTCGGCAGAAATTTCCCTTGCACGGTACTCAAATAAAGCAGCAAACTGCAGAAAAGTGGATGTTTTCCAAACGAGCGCAGCGAAAAAGTAAAACAAGCAAACAGCGTGCGTGCACCCAGTGTGCCTTCTCTGTCAACTTCCACAGTGAAGAGCTGCTGGTAGAAGTTTGCTTTCCTCCTGTTTTGGTTTGGCAAGAGTAGGAAGGTAATGTAATAAAACAGGCATGACTGTAGTAAAAACTGAAAGCTTTGGCAGCGTTCCTACTATGTGTGTATGTAGGAGGTATGTTTTGGATGCATTTCCGGGGGTGGTTCGAGGTTCGACCTATGTGTGTGTGTGTGTTCAATTTGTTGCACAATTCGCTAGAAGCAACGCTTGTTGGCTTAAAACTGTTGCAAGCATCAATTTGCGCCTAACAGCAGGAAGAGAACGTGTGCAGACGAAAATGCAAAGAGAAGTGTTAGACTAGTGGTAAGGATGAAGGCGAAAAAACTAGAATAAAGAGCATACAGAAGAGCGTGCAAAACGGGAAGCACACACAGAGTGCGGAATGAAAATGGATTCCCCTGCAGGACATTGTAACGCAATGCGCAGTGTATATACCATTCGCACACGTAAACACACAGACACATCAACACTTTCTGTCTCTCTCTCTCTCTCTCTCTCTCTTTTTGCTTCACTTTTGCCATCCACAAATCCTCGCTTACTCTTCTCCTTTGCGTACAATCGAATGGACTTAACCATGGGCTGATCGTTGGTTTTTATTTAAAAACCTTCCAGCCACTGTAACCCGTTGCTAACCGGGAAAAAAACACTTTCCTCTTCCATCTAGCATGAGGCTATTTGCTTGCACACCCGTGGCCTCAGATTTGCAGCTGCATGTGTGCGTGCGTGTACGGCGGGTGGCACATTCAGGCGGCCATTTCGCTTCACAGGAAAGCGGTCTCGGCCGTCGGACGTCGTTTAGTGTTATTAAATTTCATTTATTAATACCATAAAACATCCTCTTTCGCACTCTTTCGCGTATGGCGAATAGAATGCGCGTTAGCTTGGAGCAAACACATACACACAGAGGGCATGTACTTTTTATACATTTTACCGGTTTTGTTGCATTCGGCTTGTTGTAACGTGAAACCTATTTTGTTCGATTTTTTTTTTCTCTCACCAACACAGCACATGTGATGTGATTTCGTTTCCTTTATTTTGTGTGCTGCATAGGAAGGAGTTGTGCGAATAAAAATAAAAAATATTGCGAAGTTTAGCTAAAAACGAATAACTACTAATGTTAATCGCCATTGCACTAAATCTTCGGAAAATTGCACTGGATACTGAAGGAATGACCTCGCACTAAAAAATTATCTCACAGGAAGCGGGGATTAAAGAACACAACTGGTACTAAACTTTTATTGAAGAAAGAACCCAGATAACTATGTGTTGGAATTGTTTATCTTACATGGTTGTAAAAAACAGTTGGTAGTTTGGTGTAATATTAATGAAAACTGTGCTTTTTTATGTATACTAATTTATTTTATGCACATTAATAGCGGAACATCAGCAAAGTTTTTATGCCTCTAAAAATATGACGAGTTAGCTGAACGAAGATTTTGAATCATTGGAAAACTGGTCCTAGTATGACAAAATCTAATCTAATGCGATTTTACCATCTCTCTATTTGTTTTGATGCCGCATATGTCAGTAAAGAGATCCTGCATAGGCATAGATATTGATAGAGATCCTGGAAAACGATGATGATATAGACATTTGATTCTATTAGACATTAGATTTGATGATATCCTAAGAATCAGAACCTTTGCAAAGAATTAATGAAGCCCAGCAAACAAATACAAACATACGCAGGGAGATTGTACAGATAAGTGATCGCACTTTTGAGGTCGTCTAAACAATCATCTATCTGGAATCAAAAGTAAGCACCGATAACAACATAAATGATGAGTTAAGCGAGTCATTTTATCCGAACGCGATCTAAATCCGTTCGAACGATAGCAGACAGACCGAATTTTCCATGTCGTCAGCCGTATCTTGGCTTAACCGGAAAGATGACCGAATGTAACGGATGCAGATCATACCGGGTTCCTCACGTATCTGATACTGTACGATCCGGAGGATCCGTTAATTAACATCTCTTTCTTATAAGTATACGTTCACTATCTGTCTCTTGACTAAATTGTTAAACTTTAGAAATTAATTAGCAATTAGAAGAGTCAAGTTTATGTTTTTGTCTTTATTGAAGTCCTTAGGTACAGTTTCGCAAACGCGTGCAAAGATGTTGGTTGCCAACCGATCATACTGAAGTCTAAGGAAACTTCTCTAAAAATAACTGTCGAGACAGATGATACTGCGGCTTTACAGAACATTTATAGTCCCAGTACTCGTATACGCCTCTGAGACATTAACTCTGTCCAACACTGACATAACTGAAGCAATTTTGGCTATGTATGTCTGAAAGAAAAATGGAATAGTCACTACATTGACGAACTTTGCGAACTGTACGGCGATGTCACTAACGTGCAGTGAAAAAATCTCGCAAGGCACGCGTGGATTAGTCATGTCATGGCAATGATACCGGACGTCCGATACAAACAGAGGAGACGTGGTAAGCCCTAATTAACGGTATCAAGCATTTTTGAAGATGGCCAAGACTGTGAAGCGGTTGTAGCACTTGATAAGTAAGTAAATGGTTTCAAAAAGATCAAACCTTAAATTGTGTCAATTACGCCTAAGATAATGCACTCTGCAGTACACAATTGAACCTCGCACACCATTGAAGTACTATCAAAGAACAGACTATGTCTAATATTGACAACATTCAGATGATCTAAATCAGATAAATGAGAAATTTTGCTAGCATTTGAACCAATCATGCAACTCAGACAGCAGAACATGTCTGTTCATGGTCAGAAAATTGAGAACGTAGTTTTGAAAGAATGGATTGAAACTATGCACTGGAATGTATGCAGTTTGTCATCGTCATTGAATTGAAATCGTATCCAAAGAGAGTCAATAATATTCTACAATCTTTGAAGAAGCTTAACGAATGCATTCGATTGTTCAAATATTTTAACGAAACCCATAATGATAAAATACTCTTTTCGCACTAGAACCACAATATCACGTTAAACTGTATCAATACCGACGGTTTCTGCGAACTTTTTCTGACCTGCCTTTCACTCGGTCCAGCAACAAAAGTTTCCGATTTCATCCTGCATAACTTATTCATTCCATTTAATCGCTTTATGACCAGCATCGCAAACGAGCGAACGGGTGAAAATTCGATTTTCCCTTTTTGCGTTCCGCCACATTATCGCCGGGCGCCCGAAAACCTAAACGCACTGACACGAAGTGGACTCTTGGTCAACAGAACAGTTGACTCAATTACGGTCGACTTGAGCAGAGGTTGCGAGCCCGCCCAAAGGCCAACGACGAATAAAGAGAATGAACAGTTCCGCCTAATGTCAGAAAATATCGCACGGAAATCGACCTCTCGGCACGCCACCATAAGCGCCGGGTATCTCTCCATCTTTGCTGTACGATGGAAATTGACAAAGCAAAGAAAAAAAAAAACGACCGGTACAAATATGGGGAAACAGGCAAGAAAATGCCACACACAATCAAACCACAAATTCGACCGTACACGAACAGGCAAACAGCTGCAAATACTCTCGGAACAACGTCACCGTCTTCGATGGCCGCGCACCATGATACGCTTGCCGTAGTCACAGCAGCTGCTTCTTCACTGTTTGGGCACTGGCAAAAGAATGGAAACGATGATTGGACGATGAAACTGGCCGTCGAGGAAATGGGAACAATTTTCCTTCGCCACCGATTATCTTTTGCCGAGTGCCAAAGAGCCGCTAACACCACAGCGCCAGCCGTACATAGCATGCAAAGCGATAAGCGATTGTGGGTCCGATGCTGTGGCCCGCAGCTAGATTTTTCCCGCTTGCCACGGTGCTCCCCAAAGGATTTCACACCATGGCGGAGGTCGGCCGCTTTTCACCGGATAAGCCGTTGAAAATAAGAGGCAAACGGGGGCTGATTATGGGCAAAACTTTGCTACCATCATCACCGATTCCGAACTCGGTGCGACAGCTCACGACGATGGTCCAGGTTTGGATGGAGGGTCTTGCTGGGGCGGAGTTTGGGGTGAGGCAAAATAAAACCCACACTAAACATTAAAAAAATATATATGCACCGAAACAAAAAGCAGCTTATCAGGGTGGCCAGCTGAGCGAGTGTGGGCCCGTGGGTTCGATCCACCGGGTGTGTACGTCCGGGTTTGGGAAAGTTTTAAATTGGAACGAATTTTAAACTTGCTTCCCCTGGCACTGGGCTGGCTCCGGCCTTGGGGAGCTGTTCATTCGTTTGTTTTACTTTCCTTCGCGGCAAGTTCTTTGGCCGGTCGATGGCTTTCGGTCAGAATCTGTGGCTCGTATTAGCATACTGATGGTTTTCTAGTCTGATCCTTAAATATAGCAAATTTTTGTTCGCTTTATGGGACCATTCGGGAAGATCTTTACACCATCATGGTGGGAATGCTTTGCGTTCCGGTTCGGGCATGGATTTAAAGCTACAATCGATGCGCAGTATGAAGTTTGTATGATTTTATTGTTAACAAAAAACTCTCGATAATGGACTAAAGTAGGGGAAATATTGCAAATTAAGCACATATTCGATGGGTAAATCAATTATCGAAAGATACATTTTATGTTAAGTATAATTCTAATATCCGAGAGATACTTCGTCGTCATGGAATATTTCCGCATTTGAATTTCTTAAAGCTTGATCTAAAGCTCTAAAAAGTTCCATTTTCACAGATCTGTAGGAATGAGTAATGCCTTGAGTGAGCTCCATGGTATAAAGAACATTTCTATTCCAAAATGTTGACTTAAAAAAATCATAAAACCATTACTTACAATCGGTATAGTGAGACTGATTGAATTTATTTTAATATAGGTTAGATTAAGTTAAAACACTGTCATTTTCAGCCAATATCAAGTAAACATTCGAGCAGATCATTTATGAATCTTATGGAACTATGAACTGAATTGCGAATGATGTTAAATCGAAGGGCGAATTAATAAACTGTAACTTTGCCTTTAATAGTTGAATATTTTAAAGCGTGATGACGTTATCCGTTTTACTTTAAGATGAAAATTAAACAATGGCTTGAATTGAATTAAATCAATAAATGAAATAACGCACATACGAAGACAAACATTCAATACGAAAACTTACCGCTTCGGTGTGGATCGGATGCACGGCAAACAGTAGGGCAGCTGCAAAGCTGGCCGACTCCGAAAGCAACATGGCGCACATTCTGTAAATGGAAAGATAGTGAAGCAAAAGGAAAAGCAATCAGTACGTGTACGAATAAAATAATGTGCAAGATGTAGAATCACCATTCCGGGAGGCACATGTGCAAGAGTGGCTAACGATGGGGCAGTAAATTTCATTTGGCTTTCTGACCACTACCGGGTGGCTCACCGGCGGCGCTCCATTAGCGGGTGAACAATGACGGCCATTTTATCTTGACCTACTCCGCATGGGGGCAGATCCTTAGCACAGAGCTTACCGCTAGCAATGCCACCAACCAGTGCATTTCGTGCTTCATTTTTTCCTCTCAACTTTTTTCCAACTCATTTTCATTATTTTTCTTGGGCGCTACGCCCTTCGGTCACGTTTCTTTTTCCTCATGGGAACATGAAGGAAGTGGGCGGCAAGGAAGGTAAGGGCGCCGAGAAAACAAAGGTTCATGACCCTGCACACTACCTATGGCATTAATTTAATTAGTGCCGCTGGCCTTTGGGACTTAGGACTGCGCCAAACTCGGCGTCGGTTGCCCTTTGCTGTGTTGTGCCCTTTAATACCAAGTTCTCCGTACCACAACAACAAATCTTCAGCGTTCGTTTCGTCCTCATTGTCTGGGGATTATTATCCACTGTTCATTTCTGGAAGCTGTACGGCCAATTGACTTTACGGTGTTGTTCAGAAGTACACCAGCCTCGGAGGTCTCGCTAGCTGAAGGACGCGCACATTCACAAGAAACTGAGCGAAACCGAACCGAGACGCGGTCAATGAACGGGAGAAAAACTAGCAGCGCGAAGTAAGGGTCTTCCTGTGGAATGAAACAAGAGGAGAGAGCTTTTTTTTTTTCGTTGTTGTCGCAGAAAATCAACAACGAAAAAGGGTCTTTTTGTTGAACCAGTAAGAGAGTAGCCCGCGTACTGTTTGCGTTTCTATTTGTAGCTTTTCTGCTCATTTGCTAGTACTGGCCGCCTGAAGCAATGTGTATAATTTTCTTCATTGACGCGGGTCTTTTTACTTCATTTTATTATCACGGTTTGGCGGGTGATGAGAAAGTTGGTCAACGGTCGGTACCAGTGAGATGGATGCACACTAGCGGCTCGGTAATTAAGTGCTGATTCTAGGAATGTTTGCCGTACGCTCCATTGCTCTCATTAGAGTTGCTTGTTGATGCAGGATTCTCTTAGCCTTTCAAGAGGGTCTAATGCAAAGACTACGACGCTGATGTTAAACTGGACAAACGTTACCTGTTATCATTTTATTCTTCATGCCTGCATAAACTTTAAAAGTTATGTATTTTATCTACTTTAAATAAATTATAGAACGAGTTAACCTTGATCCTAACATCTGCAAGATTATTTTGATTTTTTTGGTTATTGGTTTCTTTCTATGATCGACCACACGTTTACTTCACTTTCTGAACAAATGTCTGCAAGCAGATGCAGTTGATATCTTTTAACTATCCTCACATTACATTGCTGTTGTATGTTTACTGTGCAAGCCGAGCTGCATTCGCGTTGGGCGAGTATCGTGTTTCCTGCACAAACAGTGCAAACCATATTCCGTGCTCGACCTACTAACTGGTGACGACGGATGCAATCGTACGAAACGTGCCCCGAGAATGGTTACGCCCCAAACGAGCGAAAAACCACGGCAGAAATGGATCCGTACGAATGGAAGCTGGTGGCAGAGTTTCAGCTGTTGCCAGCGCTCGATTCTTCAGTCGGGCAGGGAAGTGTTTAGCCAGCCGGTGGCGTATGGACGATGAAGGACCTCGTTTTTGTGCAACATCGCCCCAAAGTATAGGGAGTCGTATAGAGGGAGAGAGAGAGCGAAAAAAAAAGAATCATCGCATCCATTGCGACACTTTATTGTCGACGGGCCAGTTTGTGTGCATTTGTACCATCGTTACACAATGCTGGAGGAGTTCGGTGCAATGCGATTCGGCCAGGCCATGATTTGTCAGCTCGTGCTGTGGGTCGATGGCACTTATGCAGTAGCTTTTTACGAGCCTACCGGTCTAACAAGATCTCGATAGCGACACAACAGTTCGGTTGCAATGTGGGACGTGTTTTGCATCGGGTGACCTTTAAACACTGCGCAGCAGGTAGTATTGACATTATGCATAGTCAAATGAAGTTATTTATCGGTTGATAATGGTTATGGAGAGCACACGTTTTGAAAATAGCAAACGATCTTGAATGATATTTTTTTGTAAGGAAAGAAAAACATTGAAGATGTAGGCGTCCACAGAAACGTGAATTATACTTTCACATACATTCGAACAGAACATCACGTAGATGGTGTTTGTATCTCGCTTGATTAGAGAAAGCTCGATTATTATTCTTCGTCATTATCTGCAATTGGACACAATTTCCAAATGGTAAGGTACAATTTCAAATCCCATAATTGGACACCCATCAATTAGTATCAATCAGCTCAAGTGACCAATGGCATTTTATTTAGCTTGCGGCCTTGTGTTGCATACGGCGTTGTGGTAGAACACTGCCAAAGGTCATAAATGGTCGACCATTGAATTTTATCCATGTCATTTGGCATTCTGACCAACCACTTCAAGCATTAGTTTCAGATGTGACAAACATCAAACATGACCGTTTATGGCTGCGGTCGATGTTTCATTCAATGCCTAGTGGAAGGAGAACAAAAAACAAACCCCGAAAAGAACACAAGTGACCATTTCCATACAGAGGATAAACAACACAAACGCCCGTCATTATCACGAATGACAGGCAACATATTTTACGTCATCGTACAGCATAATTGGGTGACAGCTATCCGTCTGGTTGCATGCCGTACCAACAGCAGCTGGCACGGCATCCAACCGAAAAGCCCCACCAGCCAGACAAACGTCAGCGAGGACCGATCCACGCCATCCGATTTCCGAAGCGATGTCCAATTACAATCCATTTCACTGGAAGTTCGAAGTCACCATCGAAGTTCGGAGACGAAGCGGAGGTTCCTGGTGCGTAGGTAGGAAGAGGACCACCCCACCTTTATCTACTTACCAGACCGCACTGCACAAAGGATCTGGAACACATCGCAACTATCCACATCCCTTCGCACACCTCGGCAAGTCTACAAGGGTACGGAGGGACCACTGTCTGTGATAATGATGTTAGGGAAATTATTGTTTCACCGAACCATGAATTGGATAAAATATAATCTACTTTGGTGCGCTCCATGAACGACCCATTTCGGAAGCCGTAGTACGCGCCGAAATGTGTTCGGGGGAATCGGTTTCAATTTTCATAGTTCGTTCGTTGGCACACCCAATAACCCGTGTGTCCCACCATCTCGTTTGGCAATATACGAATATACGAATTTACGGATGGGAATTCTGCATCGGCCGAAACTATTGGTCCGATTTGCGTACCAATCATTGCACGTGAAACACTAAAACTTGCACAAAAACACATTACAATCATCACGCGTGGGACGATTGGTTCCCGATTTGTTCGGCAGACTTAAAACGACCCGGATACAGCCCGCGCTGCGGCTTCCATGTCCAAACAGGCAGGACATTCGGAAAATTGGCTACGAATTGAGTGTGAGTGCAGCTGCTGCTGGAGGTTCTAATATGGAGTGTAGAGCCTTTTTTTTGTCTTCTCGTCGCGCTACCATCCTTTTCAGTGCAGAGCTTCATTTTGAAGAGAGCTAGTGTACTGGAATAGGACGAAATATTCTACCCAATGCACTGCCACAGACCACCATGCAATGATTTTCCATCTTCCACCACTGCTTCCCGGCACACAAGCGATGTAGTAAATGTGGCCATGTGCGTTAGTGTGGATGCGAGTGATTCCGGTTGGTTAAATTGCATAACTAAATTGAATTCTGCATTCATGTGCAGTAGGAAAAAATTGGTGCCCAAGTTATGGAGATGATAGCGGTGCACTGCTAGAGCATGAACGGAGAGCGGAATGGTGGTGGTGGTGGACGAACATTTTGGACATACAACTTTTAATGGAAAAATATTCCAACACAGCGCCCCCGTTTGGGACGTTGGGCGTTACCGATCGAGGTCAATCGGGACGGATGTTGGGGATGTGTTGTGACGATATAGGATGGGTGTAAAAGAAGAAATTAAAATGTTCGCACACCAACTACGCTGGTGATGCAATTTAACTTTATGGCAAATTTTGTTAAATAGTCGGATCTCGCTGCCTGGTCGGAGAGATTTTTTCGAACGTACGGCAACAAAAAATACGGATGAATTCTGAGTGCTATTTTTGTCCGCATTGGTTCTCGAACGTTATTCGCTTTGGTCTAACGATAATAATTTTTGTATATAAATTTGCACAAACTGAAGGTATGGCGGATCAACAATCCCATTGGCAGAAGGAGATTACAGTTTCTCTCGCTTTCGGTTGTTTCAATTAGTTCAAGTAGTTTGAAGGGTGCTTTGCGATGCAAATTGTTTACTTTGCGAATCGTTTTCTCACTCGTATCGAGCTCGTGCAACTAATTGCATTTATTCTGTAACAAACCCCCACGTCACAAAGTTCATCTTCGCCTTGTGCGCTGGCACAGATTGATATCTGCTCGTCCAATGCACCGAAAGACGCGAATGGACGTCTTTGCAATTGCATTCCTTTAGTTTGCAGTAAATCCAGTTTTTATTTTGCCTGCCACTATTACACACTGCCCGCCCGTCCCACCACACGCGCACCTCTTGATGGCGACCTTTGTTGCTGGTGGCAGGGAAACAGCTTTGGGTAAAAGTTTGTGCCGGTCGGTTTCGTAGCAGCCGGAGGGTTTCCGTTTTCGTGCGCAGCAAAAGCTGGGTTACCGTCTGCATAATTTCTACAATGAACGTTTCGGCTCTAATGAAACAAGCTAGCAAAACCAGCATCAGCTGCAAAACAAAAGAATGAATCTTTCACAAACACAACAAAAGGCGAAAAAGGGTGCGGGAGTTTGGGGTTGGGGTGGTCCGGAGGAAGATTCCCAAAAGGCCAACACGTTGCGCAAAACTCCGTTCGCAACCCGTCGTGGCGAATGGATCCGTCTTCGACGTGAAGCAAAGTTGGTGTTTTAATTTGTTTTCTTTTATTTTCTTCTAGCTTTCGTCGCCTGCATTATGGCATCGAGAACTTAATTTCTTTGGAATAAGTTTACGGTACAGCGAAACCGTAACTTTGTCTCTAATGCACAAGTGCACCCGGCGGTAGTTTTAATGCACAGTAACGCATCTCTGTTGATTGTGAAAATATTTAAAATCCAATCGCGAAATAAGTTTGTCTTAGGTCCATAAATGCGTCATATAGTGTTTCTGTTGCCATTATGTAGCTAGGAATATTCAAGAATTTTACTAAAAAACCTATTATTCGTTTAGTGTACGGCGTATGAAAAATACAGTACACACTATTTGCATGTATCGCCTCTGTTTTCACATTGTCCAACACATTGGCAGTATTCACGCGCTTGCATAATAGTCACCTTACTTTTGTCAAGGTTACTTAGCATTGGCATAAATATGTTGCCCATTCCCCGTTCAAGGTAACGTTCCCCTAACTCCGCTGTATGATTATTGTTTACAAGACTTTTCCATTTTCTCAACACAGTATGGGTTTTTATACTGACACAAACAATGTGTTTTCTTTGCAACGAAAAGCGCAAGAAATGATGGGGCAAATTGTATGCGTATGAAGTGATGCTGCTTTGGAAAGAATAACGCCATAGTGTTACGTTGGTTGAATGTGGAAAACATATCATCACGCTTCATTCAAACCAAGCATGTGAGAGTATCAGCGTAGTCGTTTTTCCTGCCGCTACCTTTTGGGTGACATAGTTAGACTCGCAGCTTTAGTTTATGTGTGTGGCTGTGCTCTTCTGTATGTCTTTTACCCAATGAGAGCTTATTTTGGTGTTGCTTGAACCATTCACCACTCTAGAGATGGCAGATCGGTTTGATTCTAGAAGGATGCTGGCGCTGAGCCGGAAACCGGAAATTGAATGAAGAAATCAAAACAAACTTCAAGCCGGAGACGGATAAGTGGGCGGAATGATGTAGGAATCCAAAGCACTTTGCGATGCTAGCTTTCTGCGGAAGAACTGTTTATCGGCGAGCGAATTGTATTGTTGTGGCTCGGAAGAAGTGATCCTAACAGCGCACCATCTGCTATCTAGCGTTCTTTCGGAGGAAATCTTCGATCAATAGAAGCAGCTGTGCCCCGAACAATGTGAGTGGCGATTTCCGCTGTTGGTTTAGTGTGATGGTTCCGTCCGAAATTAGTTTGCAAATATGTCTAACGATTCACTTAAACTATAAAACATTTGCGTCTCGTTGAGCTGCATAACACAAACACCCGGCACTAATAAATCTTCAAAAAAATAGACGATTTCATGCTACTTAACTGATCCTTTCCCGGAAGATACCTTTTCATTCAACCATCTTTTCTCTGCAGCGAGCGAGTAATGCTAGCACCAGTTTCTTGCCGAAATCTTTCAGCTCTAATCCGAAACTGTACCACCTCCCGGTATGGCAGCGCAACCCGTGCCGAAAGATGGTCCGAGGAAGACCTATCAGATTCAGTTTGCTGTAACATTGCATTACATTTTCGGGCTTCGGACAGCTACGGGCTTCGTGAAAGCGCTACTGGTCCGCGCGTGCAAAAGGGTTAGGAACTGCATGAGGGAAGACGCGCTCGTACGATGGGTTCGCTCGTTTCAAAAACTTACCGGAAGTACATCAGCGAAACGATCGTGTGCAGCAGCACGTTGACCAGATGATAGCCGGCCGGTTCGAGCCCGTGCAGCAGATAGTTCCAGCGGAACGTTAGGACACACAGCGGTCGATATGATTTATGACTCTGTTCCTGCGGGCGGGGAAAGAAGAAGAGAGACGAAGCGTTAGTTTATATGAAGGAAGATGGAAGAGAAAAAAAACATCAAACACACACACACACGAACAAACCGATACACTGTGGAAAACGTACAAGAATATATATATGGAAGCCATGATCCGGGACAAGCGCTGCTTCTATTAAGGCTTTAACAGGCTCAAGTCTTCAGGCAGAAGGCAAACGGATCTCACGAACAGAAGCCCAAACCGTCCCCCGGCAAGGGATATTATATATATAAGCAGCGGAAGAATATCCTGGAATTAATAAATCGCACGAGAATAATTTATGGTGGATTTACCATCCTGTGGGAGCGCTCAAGGTGCCGCTCCCATAGAGCGTCGGGCTCGGTGGCGATCCTGGTCCGTTGGTGACCGATAGTGGGAAAATAAATAGAGCGACCGTGGATAAAACCACCACACCCGGACTCAAGTAAGGTGGTTATGGAAAGCATGCAATAAAAAGAAATCATTCACTTTCCACGCGACGACTATTGCCACCACCAGTTACTAAAACCCGTGACCTCCATTGACCGTTTCCCTTAAAACTAGTTTCCCGGTGGAGCTTATTCTCATTTGCTCTAGCACACAGTAACCTCGGCTTTCCTCCATTATTTGTGGAACACACACACACATACACAAGCGAGAAAAAAACGTTATAGTTACAGTTTATGGGCAAGACCTCGATTTTTTATCTACATCACATTCTCTGGAAGGTGAAACCAGACGACGATGATGATCGCGATGGAATCGGAAAAAATTACATCCAACCCCGCCGCAAGTAATAATCAACGACACGGGAGAGGTTTGTTTGGCTTTTATTACATTAAGCCTGGATCGGGATTACCGGGACGCCAGTAACGTCCTTGGGCGTTGGAACGGGAGGACAGATTATAACTTTGCTCCCATTTCCATGCGGTAGCATGCGTTGAAGGATAATCCCGTGGGTGAGTTTTACCGATCTTCGGTCGGATGCGAACTCTGCACCGTTATCGTGAGGTGAAATTAGATTTTCTCTGTCCGAAAAAGGGTGGGGTGAACCACAATTAAGGCTAGCCTTTGGGCACAATACATATATTTTGCTTGGCTGCTTCCTGCGTGGTTTCGTCGTCCCTGCGCTCGTTTGTTAGCGGTTCGAAGAACTGGTGAGCTAATTATAGACCGAACAGAGCGTTACACAGGAAGGGTGTAAACTTCACAAACACTTTGTTCACAGTTTGCTCACTTTAATGCATTGCAGTGTTGGGTATGGGCTATGGTAACAAGAACACGTACAATATGTTTTGGCTTTAAAGAGTGCAATATGGTTTCTATGTTTGTCATAAAATAACAGTTAACCTACAAAAAATACGATTTCCAATGTGTTGTAGACTAAAACCTAACGAAACAATGGCGACCCGATGGTATTGTGTTAGGCATACCGAGACCTCTCGGTGTTGTAGATATGTTGTATTGTACCCTTTATAAATTCTGTTATTTTCTTTAGTTTTATATCTTTCGTGACCTTGGATTGGAATCAACTTGGAAATCTTCATTAAAACCTGCAGGACTTTTGGGTGCAACATACTAGTCACAGGTAACATTGGCCAGTCAATTTGCTTACGGATTCTCTTATCAATTAATCTGGTATTCCATCTAATACAGAGTTATGAACAACGATCCAAAACATGTAAAGATAGTCACTTTTTAAAGTCTCTTGGGATTTTCTCCTTTACCTCCGCTTATTTTGATTTGACTGTTTAAGGCAAAGACATTTTGTGATTTGATGCATACTTTATTAATGGCTTGTAGCTAAAGTCAGCAGATACTCCAGACCTACTTTCCTCTATCGGTCAATGTGTTCCTTCACACTTCCGTTTTTGACGAAATTATACTCTTCTGTTTTATTTCAAGTAATCGAACATTTTTTCGATTCCTTTGATTTCAACTCTCTTTTATTTTCGTGTCTAGCCTATATTTGTTTCTTCTTCCTTTAATGTTAATTCTTCAAATCTGCTTCGAGCTTTCCGTTTGTACTGTATTAATATTATTATCAAAACTATGTTAACAAAACTAGCTATACTTAAACAATTTTTAAACTTTCATACCCTGCATCAGATTATAAGTATTGTTTTGTTGTAGTAATAGCATTGTTTTACTGTTAATGTTGTGGACTTAATTGCCATTATTGAGGGTTATAATAACCACAGCCAGTTTGTATGATTTTTGACATTTTTAAGGGAAAAATGCTAGCTCTAGCTCTAAATATAATTTGATAAGCGCCAAAAACAACAGATTTCATTCCACTAAAAACAAAAAATAGATTCAAATAAGATGCTGCAATTCCTTCATGTTTTGGCAGAGATATTCTGGAAAAATGTTTAAGTTTGAGTCACACTTAACGAACAACTGTCAAATGGTATGTCAGTTGTCAAAAGCTTCGGGATTAATTTACCTGTTTCGGTACAATAACTGTAAATGTTTGAGTGACGTAATTTTTTAGATTTTTAAAGCTACAATCATCATCCCATTCTAATAAATAGATATTTAGACAGCTATATTAATAGCTGACAATGGTGGAACAATCCCCGTACCGTACAAAACAACAATGAGAACTTTACTTTAGCGATTTCACATAATATCCTTAAACTAATCTAAAAACTATTATGACTTCATCACCTTTTCATAGACACACTCCTTTCACAATATTTAGAAAGAACCTTCCACACATTACACCACGACTTGTTATTCAAAACGTCATGACCTCACAACAAAGAAATGTGCCTCGTCAGGAACCGATGAGCGTCAGCTGTTTGGTAGAGTAAATATGCTTTTCTTGGTTGTAAACATTAACTCACATAATCGCCCATCTCGTACTCGAAGCGACGGATCATTCTTGAAAAACATTATTATAATACGATCGGCACCCTAAACAAAAAAAAAAAAGGTAAATTTCTTTTCCGACCAAATGCAGCTCCCATCTGCAACATTATTCGGGTGCATGAGTTGTGCGTTTTTTTTTGGTTTTTCTTTTGGGTAGTCCGTGTGCTAGGACGCCTAAAGTCTATCATTCATAATCATTCATCTCATTATGCCGTACGCATATCAACAAGCCCTTCGGTAGGGGCTTTTTTTTGTTTGGTTTTGTTGCAAAAGTTTCGCCTTCCCGCACCATCGATTTACTGGCGAGGAAAATCTCCAATCACGCACCACGGTAAGGCCAAAACTTTTCCCGCTTCACTCTCGGCGTTGATGATAATTAATGGCTTCTTACGCGCTAACAAATCGCTCTCGGGTGCGCACATTATGCCGCGGGAAAGCTGCCCATTTATTCATACGCAATCCATCATCGGTCGATAATCGGCGGCGCATTGTACGTCAAACAGGAAAAAAAGAAAGGAGAAAGTAAACATAGGGAAGCAAAATAAGGCGCACATACGAACAAACCCAACAAGGAGCGCTGTGAAGGTATTTACAGCAAATAAGAGAGAAACCCACCATTTTGCTGCTTTCCTTCGTTCCCTGGGGAGCATGGGAAGCTTGAGTACCTTTCACGGAAGGTTGCACCGGAGTGGGTAATGCTTTTCGAGTATTTTTACCATGCAAGATTAACCGAAAGCCGATCCCGTTCGGGAATACTGGGAGGTGTATGAAATGGACCAATCAATTTACGGGACCAAACGAATAATGAATTTCCCGACGTCTTGAGTGTGTTTGGTTGCGTGTGGGCGTAGCAAAGAAGTGTCGGAATGGAATAATGAAAGGAAAATAATTAATCCTTCCGACCTGTATCTTGTACCGGGAGGGTTGTGTTTTTATTGTGCTATGTATTATACTGATTCTAACAGGCACGAAGATTTGTAATAAAATGGATAAACTGGGTAGAGTATAAAGAAAATAAGCTATGATTACAATGAGTAAGGGTTGCTTATAATATGTTCGTTCTATGTTGATCCTCAATTTATTTCAAACATAAAGTTTATTGAGACAAGAATTGGATGCCTATGAAGACATGCTGTATTATCAGTTGTAAGTAACTCCCACACATGTAGTTTTATGAAAGTTCGTCTGCTGTGAAAATATGCGATCTGATGTGCTCGTTACAACGGTCGAGTAGGAACAGATCTAATGTTCCTTATGCCCGCTCTGACAGCTACAGAATACGTTCTAGTGAAAATACTATTATACTAACATTATGCAATATTGTCCAGCAATATTGTGCCAGTTATACCAGTTATACTAGTCAAACCAGGTATGCTGTTATAACTTATTGATAGCGTTTAATTATATTCACGTCCGGATCGCCGTCCTGTACGCAAAACTGACTATCCAGCTACGGGTAAAACATAAGTCAAGGAAAGCCTGTTGTGGTAGGCCAAAACCTCACGAGGTTGTAGTGCCAGAGAGAAGAAGAAGTGTTTAATTGTATATACGGCCATAACATTATTCCACAATATCAATTTTGATTCCAAGAAGGATCAGTTGAATGACAATACGGCACCATGCCAGATAATAAAGGATCAGTTGAACAGATTAATAAACATAGTAAAAACACAACGTTGCCTTAAAACATCAACAGATTTAGTGCATCTTCACCTAGAAAAGCGAAGGATACTGTGTAAATCGTTAGTTCATTTATAAAATCATAAATCAAACTTTCCAGCAACAGATATCTTTTTAAGTGACTCTTTTCTTTTGAACTGTAATTACCAAATCTAATTAGACTACTCTCTTTCTGACCCTTTTAATAACGTTTCAATATATTAACATCAGATATTCTCAAAACGAAATCTGTGACACGTTTTGCTTTTGCACTTGAGCACTTCAATGCGGAATTTAAATCTTGAAATCTAGAAATACGCTACCTACTGCAGCTCACGGAATCTTAAAATTGTTTCAAGCGATACATTTTATCATGATTTCGGTTCGTAAATTAATTTAACTCGTCAAAAATAAATCCAGCGTCCAATAAATTTCAAGAGGACTTTAGTGTCAAACCTTCTACATGTCAGTAAGGGATATTCCTTACTACTTGAATATCCAAAAGTCACCAGGCAAACGTGCTTCACCGATGAGCGTCGAGAGACTCTACACTCAAGGTAAGGCCTCGATGTCTCTAACGTTCCAGTAAGGAAAGATTTTTAGTTCACTCAGTTTTTATAGATAGATATAGATTTTTCATTATAACAAGTCACCAGTCTGCAGATTCGTCAATATTCAATAAATATTAGTCAATATATATTAGTGTGTTTGCTCATATAAAGAAAATGCAAATATTGCAATAAACATGCATAAAGCGAATACTCAACTTGACCATGTGACATAATACAGTAAATATTCATGCAACTAGGTAAGGAATTAACCTAACATAAAATATGTTTTGAACTCGATCATTGGCGGATGTTGATTTTTTCCCTGTGTATCAACTACTTCTCTTTTTTCCTTCAAGTTTATTTTTATTTACCTTGTTTCGTATAATTAGTTTTGTACTAAATCTCAGTACCTTGCTTTTTAAAAGAACTTTTGCCTAAATATGCAAATTTCAGTTACCAATTTACATATCCTTAAATGACATCGTTCGAATCACTTAAGGTACAAATGTAGAGCTAACGAAGCCACCAGCACTAATGGCAAACATATAATTTATAGATTAAATCGATTAGTGATAACAACAACTACTACAAATACAGCTATAAGGTTTAACAACGCATCAAAACCTATTTTTAATGCTGCTAGAAAAAAATGTTTGAATATTTACTTCAATTAAAAAAACGAAAATAAATTTTCTTACCAAATATTATTTGGTGAAAAACAAAACTTTTCTAAACTGTGCCAAAAAACCACTTGAACGAAAGATGCTCATACCATTTATATTTTGATCTCTTCTTTGACGAGCACGCTATCGTTCACGCTACAATAACGATTCTAGCTAAAGCTTGTTAGAATCACTTCAAGCGTGTTTAATGCCGCCTCGAGACGGTGCGAATAATATTGCAAAGACACACTCAAAGTCTCTAAGAACACCCTCAGACATCGGCCGCGGTTAGAAAGACAAACCATGCTAGCACCAGCACAGAACGTTCGGTTAACTGAATAAGTCAGCGCCCCCCGGTTCGTTGGTTGGCTTTTTCACCCGGCACCGAAACACTAACCGCGTGGACAGACAGGATCATGCTGGCTTCAGGTTCGTTGTGCAGGGCAGAAATATATGACGGTAATTTATAACTCAATTAAAATGGAACAACCAGCCGCGACGAAAAGGCAACGAAAATAAGAAGTATCACCAGAACCCGAATCGAAATGAAAGCTCAACCGAAATGTTAAACTCATTATTCTACTCTGATAAAAACTTAAGGCAAAAAACGTCGAATCGTCAACGAACGACGATGATGGAAATGGTCTGGGAAAATGGTCCCGCGTTTTCCGTCGTACCCTCCTCTCTTTCCGTTCGCGGTTAAAACCACCACAATAAAATCCCCTTTCGGCGTAATACACGAATATTGCCGCTTATTTTTAGGGAGCCTTCCCTTCAGGTTCGCAAATTTTAAGCGACGCAGAAACTGGCCAGTGCCGACAAAAAGGATGTGACGTGAAGCGTGCGGAAAAGAAAAACACAAATCATTTCCACCCGAAACGGCACGACAGTTTTCTTTGGTTTTCCTTTCGGCGCCAGGCTCAGCCGCCAGTGTTCATCTTGGTAAGGTATGGTCTGGCATTTAGCTTTTCGTATAAGTTTGTGAGTACATGAAAGAGAGAAAGAGTGAAATAGAGAATGAGGCAAACGACGAAGAAAATAGGGGGAATAAATTGATGAGCAACCATGCGTCTCCATTTCGCGCCGAGCATGATGGAATATAGCCTGTACCGCGAACCAGGCACGAAAAATAGTGATGTCAAGAAGGAATTATTTTAAACTTCAGCAACTCGATGAAGAGCTGGCGCATTATTGCATTTCTTAAAGAGTGGTTTGAAGTACGAGGGAAAAGTTTTTATCAGAGTAGAATAATGAGATTCGGTGGCGACGAGTTTATTAAATTGGAACATACACCCGTAAAATATATAAAATATGGTAAGTATGCAACGATTTTTTTTATTCTATTCGTTTCAAACTTTACACTATCACCATGTTTACGCCAAAACACTGTAATAAGATGTGAGCAGTACTTGACAGCAAAAACATTGAGTTCGGACGATGTAAAGTCTCCAAATATCGAATAACATTTCCACGAACCAGATAAATAACATTTTCAATCACATACAGACAAAGTCAACATATAATACGACTTTATGACGATGAACATGTTATCTTCGCTTCAAAGAACCAAAAGCGAAGCACATCAAATCCCTGACCCCCCAAAATGACTCGCAAAGTTAAGACATGTATACGTGCGTGTTGTGTTGCACGATGTTCTCTGCTCGATCAAAGTATGTGCTCCATTTTGCAGCAAACGGCCACTGTCTGCTTACTTTACTCTTTCTTTGCTCCAGAAAGCATACAAATCGATTATTGAAACTTTTATTCGTACGTTTCCGTGCCGCTTCCGAACCGGCAAAGATGTGCCGGAGGATTGAAGCTGAAATTGAAAATACCCGAACCGCAGAAGAATGTTTTCGCAGGGCACCATATTCTTACCCAGCTGCGTAATTGTTCCTGCACCTTCGGTTCGCTTACCTGGCACCAACATCATTGTAGCGTGAAATTCCGCCGATATTCATAGACGCATCCTTGAGCACGCCGCTGACAATCCACGTGTTGAAGGGTGGTGTGCCGATTGCAGGTGAAGCACGCACAGGAAGTGCTCCGTAATCGTTGCCGACCATTTTGTCGAGGCACGAACAATGGCAGAACAATAGTGGGGAGGCGACCGAAAGTGAAAAGCAATGCAGGGAAGAAAGCGCTAGACAACAAGAGGCAATGAGTGTGTCCTTTTGTTCCGTATGAAAGCTTTCAATTTTTTTCCCCGTGTCTTTGACTAAACGCTGAGAAAAAGCACACGAGGGCCTCGTTAGGATCGCTTTGTGTGGAAAGGCAAAAAACGTCGAATCGTCAACGAACGACGATGATGGAAATGGTCTGGGAAAATGGTCCCGCGTTTTCCGTCGTACCCTCCTCTCTTTCCGTTCGCGGTTAAAACCACCACAATAAAATCCCCTTTCGGCGTAATACACGAATATTGCCGCTTATTTTTAGGGAGCCTTCCCTTCAGGTTCGCAAATTTTACGCGACGCAGAAACTGGCCAGTGCCGACAAAAAGGATGTGACGTGAAGCGTGCGGAAAAGAAAAACACAAATCATTTCCACCCGAAACGGCACGACAGTTTTCTTTGGTTTTCCTTTCGGCGCCAGGCTCAGCCGCCAGTGTTCATCTTGGTAAGGTATGGTCTGGCATTTAGCTTTTCGTATAAGTTTGCGAGTACACGAAAGAGAGAAAGAGTGAAATAGAGAATGAGGCAAAAGACGAAGAAAATAGGGGGAATAAATTGATGAGCAACCATGCGTCTCCATTTCGCGCCGAGCATGATGGAATATAGCCTGTACCGCGAACCAGGCACGAAAAATAGTGATGTCAAGAAGGAATTATTTTAAACTTCAGCAACTCGATGAAGAGCTGGCGCATTATTGCATTTCTTAAAGAGTGGTTTGAAGTACGAGGGAAAAGTTTTTATCAGAGTAGAATAATGAGATTCGGTGGCGACGAGTTTATTAAATTGGAACATACACCCGTAAAATATATAAAATATGGTAAGTATGCAACGATTTTTTTTATTCTATTCGTTTCAAACTTTACACTATCACCATGTTTACGCCAAAACACTGTAATAAGATGTGAGCAGTACTTGACAGCAAAAACATTGAGTTCGGACGATGTAAAGTCTCCAAATATCGAATAACATTTCCACGAACCAGATAAATAACATTTTCAATCACATACAGACAAAGTCAACATATAATACGACTTTATGACGATGAACATGTTATCTTCGCTTCAAAGAACCAAAAGCGAAGCACATCAAATCCCTGACCCCCCAAAATGACTCGCAAAGTTAAGACATGTATACGTGCGTGTTGTGTTGCACGATGTTCTCTGCTCGATCAAAGTATGTGCTCCATTTTGCAGCAAACGGCCACTGTCTGCTTACTTTACTCTTTCTTTGCTCCAGAAAGCATACAAATCGATTATTGAAACTTTTATTCGTACGTTTCCGTGCCGCTTCCGAACCGGCAAAGATGTGCCGGAGGATTGAAGCTGAAATTGAAAATACCCGAACCGCAGAAGAATGTTTTCGCAGGGCACCATATTCTTACCCAGCTGCGTAATTGTTCCTGCACCTTCGGTTCGCTTACCTGGCACCACATCATTGTAGCGTGAAATTCCGCCGATATTCATAGACGCATCCTTGAGCACGCCGCTGACAATCCACGTGTTGAAGGGTGGTGTGCCGATTGCAGGTGAAGCACGCACAGGAAGTGCTCCGTAATCGTTGCCGACCATTTTGTCGAGGCACGAACAATGGCAGAACAATAGTGGGGAGGCGACCGAAAGTGAAAAGCAATGCAGGGAAGAAAGCGCTAGACAACAAGAGGCAATGAGTGTGTCCTTTTGTTCCGTATGAAAGCTTTCAATTTTTTCCCCGTGTCTTTGACTAAACGCTGAGAAAAAGCACACGAGGGCCTCGTTAGGATCGCGAAGCTGCACGAAGCTACGTTGGTTGGCTGGTCGGAGGTTTTTACCTTATCGCGCTGCCTGCACGTACACATTCCGTTTCGATGGGAAGTCGTCTGCGAGTTTCCGATTACTTGTTTCGGTTTTCGAATTACGATCAACGCTGTCAGACGGAAACAGAATGCAAAACAAAAGCAAAACATCCACAAACACACAAAAGCACCGGCACGGTTGGAGAAAGTCGAGAAAGTGGGCATAGAAAATAATTTAGCCTACCGTAAGCGACTATCCCCAAAAAACCACCCCAGGTGTAGAACCACTTGAGGTAAGATATTTCGTGCCGTTGTTAGACTTCATTTCTTTCTGGTATATCTCTTCAATTTTACCTGCGGCATGTCGTTTTTTTGGGAGTCTTTCTTTTACAAGTCTTGAGCTCACCATTCAACTGGAGAAGTATTCAGCCTTAGTTCAGTGGATTCCTACAAGATGTACAGAGGTGGAGATCGGAAGCGATGTAATAGGACGGGACAACATCTGCCGAATTTCCGCGGTAGAATAAGTTTTACTGTTTCTAGCTTGCCGCCCAATTGCCTTCTCCTAGGTGTTTGTAGTCGAAATAGTTTAAACACTTTTTCAAGTTGCAGACCACCGATAGAGAGAAGCTACCTTTCAATGGACTCTAAACAAAACTCGGAAATCGACTTGTAGTAGCTAGGAAAAAAAACTTCTTCCACTTCATTTATTCCGTACTGGTCGTTTCGCCGGTTGTTTTCGGTGGAAATGGCCATTCGGATTGGATTAGAGTGGTAGAGATTTTATTACAAGAAATTTAGCAACTTATCGATGTACTTATGGTCACGTTTGTGGTTACAAAAGTTTTCGGAAGTTGAGTGGTTGGATTGTTTTGCCAGAGGATTATTCCGTGCTAATACAGCGTTCCTGAGGTCAGTTGGGATGGGATGGCGAAGAATTGATTTGCGATATTTCTCACCTCGAATGGAACAGCTGTGAAGTGTACAAGTCTCAGGATTTCATAGCATTTAAAGTGTAAAGCCCATCTAACGAAATAATGCAGCAAAAAAGCATTACTTATAATTATCAGACTTTTTGGACTGCTTCAGTAATTCAAAATATCTCGAAACCTCACGGTCTAGCGTCGTCATCTGTTAATACAACATCCTGGCCGTTCTGTAGGACGCATCAACGAACTTATTTCATGTCAGTTTGGATGTACGAAGGGCGCAGATAGTCCGGTGCCATTCTCATAACATGACCATCCTACCGCAGCATTGCGAGTCTAATTCTCTGTGCGATGGTAGCATCACCGTACAATTCGTTCAACTTATCATTGTACCGTTTTCTCCATTGTCTTTCCACACATTCGGGAAGGTCAAAAGTCATTCTGACCACCTTATTCTTAAAAGCGGTACTTTTGATAGTGTTGGGCAGAGTCTAGAACACTAGACTATATACAGGTCTCCGAAGTATCCACCTCCTAGTCTCGGATGACCCTATCTAGCACCATATTGAAGATAAGACTGATAAACCCATCTCACTGGCGCAGGCCAGTTTTTTGGAGGTAACCAAAGGAACTTTTCTTCAATGTACAGGATTTCATAATGAATCAGTTTGACATATACAGTAAAAAAACATAAATTAATCTCTGTCTACTGTACGCCATGTATTTCCATCTTATTCTATTCATAGTGTCATTGCCGATGCATAACAAAACTGTACCGAGTAAATGTCAGTCTTTGTAATTAAAACTAAGTGAAATGTACAGCCGTGTACCGAACAATTGTACATCACATTCTATAGCCAATTGCTATTTAGAAACTTCTAACAGATAATACATTCCCCACTGAAAACAGACACCGAGAAGCGAGCGTCCAAATTCAGCAACGTCAACATCCTGCACCAATTTGGGGCAAGCCAAAAGAGATCCTTACGCTTATCGAAACAGACCTCAAATATTTCTGCAACCGAATAGAGTTGGCTAAACAATTTAATTAAAACACACTGCTCAGCAACACCCTGCAAGTGGAAGCACCACTAGAGCCCTGTCACTTAAGGCAAGTCCACTCACTATTTCGAGCCCCCAAGCTTTCCCTGCACTTGGCGCGCCACCACACCCTCGGCTCGTGGTATTTTAAACTACTAGAGTCAAAAAATCCAACCCTTCATACTAGCCGCGTCCATCCTTGCCGACAGGAATGATAAAAATGTCCTTGGTACAACTCTTTCACTACGATGGCGTCTTTCTCATGGGTTGGAAATTTCGTGCAACTGGCGAAGAGCATCGTTGGCATGAAGTGGTTTAGAGCATGGTGGACATGAACACACACACACACATTCACACATACAATACACAAACACCACAACTGCTCTAGTGACCTCCGAGGATCGTCTGGGATTGACCGGAAGCTACGGGCAAATGGCACCAAGAAGCCCATTACTCTCTGGCTGGCAAGTGAGCAGAACAGTATTGGGTTTTTTGATATCGAACGCTCGGTACCGGGGCACAGGGATAAAGCTACCCGCCGGGAGTGCTCTGTTCCGATTGGTCTTGAATTTTGGCTGCAATTCAATTCTCTACACTAGGGCGCTTGTTGTTGAGACGACACCGAACAACGGCGCCGGCAGCGCGAACACCGAGTTGTTTTGGGGACTGGGCGAAAGAAGCAGTATTCGCAATTTGCTACGGAGGGAGACTTTGATTTCACTCCAACTTTCCAGCTGGCATGCGGGCTAGGCAGAGGAGTTTCTTTCCACTGTTGTACGATGCTAGTAGAACTGGTGTACAAGCAGTAAAGAGCTACGAAAAACATGTTGGTGCATCCAATTTTCTTTTTCGACACTGCATCTGACAAACGGCATCCACATCCTTTCCGACTGTTTATTTCTATCGATCGATCGACAGGCGTGCACAAATAAAGGCACAAAGCAACTACATTTTATCACAGCTTCTTGATCGCATTCAAAACAAGGGAACAAGTGAAGCACAAACGAATCCACCGACGGGCCATCGGAAAGCATCGGGCGAGCGGGTGAGATAATTGACCAATCCTTTCAATTTTAAGAAACACGGTCGATACAAAACTTCGAAAACGAGGCCAAAAATCGATGCAACGATACATACGTGGGGTGAGACCGTCGGGCCAGTTAAACAAACGCCAACATAACGAACCGTAACGAACGATTATTTATGCGGGTACGACGACACCGGGGGTTGCCATTTTTAGTATTTCCAATTTATCCATACCAACACATGTACGCTGGACTGCACTGTTGGCAGTGTTTCAGTTCGAAGCACACATTGGACCTGCATCCTCTGATAGCATTGCTAGCATATCATCAGACACAAACAACGACGAAATGTGCAAAAAAAAAACGCTCGAATAAACCAACAAAAACGCAAAGCAACTGAAAGCGACCAGGTGAGGTCTTTCGGTGCATAATAAATAACAAATTTAATTTATGGAAATTGAACAAACATCTCACATCTCCAACTTCTTTCCCGTTGCCGTATCCCGGTTGGTACCCCGGAAGCCGGAATCGGTGTGGAAAGTTTACGATCGAATGGGTTTGTCTCGAGATTGGGGAGCATCGTAGGGCAATCTAATGCAGTCGCTTTTTCTCGATACTTTGGCACAATTTTCTATGCACCGTACCCTGGCAACTCGGTATACCAGGAACAGCTGTAGACAGATACATTCATGCGAGCGAACGGGCAAAATTAAAACATCGATGCATCATAAGCCAGCGAGAGACCATCGTACGGTACCATGACGATTTTATTGACCCAATCAACCCATCAACCTGGGTAGTGATCATCAATTTATAATGTGTGTCATGACTTATTTATTGTGAGCAAACCAGCACATAATAAACATGAAACTTCAGCGGATGTTTATCAAACCGGACATGTATCAAATGTCTATCATTTCTTCTCCCATTACGCTGAAAATCGAACATTTCCACCATCCTTAACGATTGGCCCCATTATCCTTACACTGAATGGTTCCCATTTTTCGAAACCATCATATTTTGGCGTGCTTTTTCGCTCGCTTTATAGCTACAAGCCGTGCCAAGCGTGGCAGGACGAGTTCGTACTCACCACGCTATCATCCTTAGATCTACAGCAGCAGTAGCAGCGAAAGTTTAACATCATCAGAATTCGATAGGTGGAAAACTTCCGCTTCCGGACGGATTTTCCACGTTAGAGAGCGTGCGTTTCATGCTCTAGTCACATTGTCAAGATGGCACAACATGCGAAAGGAAAGCAGAGCGGCAAAAGAAACGGGTGGCATGATAACTATATTTGGATCGATACGATCAAACAAGCCCGAGAGGATTGGACTTTGCTGGCTGAGCATCGCCGGAAGCGACGGAAGTGAGTGAATCGGCCGACACACATCTCTTCATATTTATCTTATCGTGACTACTATCACTAGCGCCATATACTCACCGGCACTGGGGTAGTAAATGGTTGTGACCATATTGCAGAAATCATGCTCTGAAGTGAATATGTATATATTTTTAACATTCGTACCAACTTTAAGCTTCCCATTGGAAACTGCTCCCATGCTACTCATGTTTATTTTCTGTTCCTCGCTGTACAAGAGAAACACACGGCGAAAGCATGATGATGGAACAGCACTGTATTTGTGAAGGAATTTTTGTGAACCTGCCAGCATCCCTTCCAAACGCCCAACACACTTCCGGGATGGTAGCATTTTCGCATGAAATGATGATCATGGAACGAAACGAACGATAACGAGCCAACAAAAAGGCTTCTGAAAAACGACCAACCGTGTGCAGTTAGAATCAGATCCCCGAGCCGACCAGGAAGTGAAAAGATGCTATCTTCACTTTATCGTGTTGAACAAGATGAAATGCTGTATCGATGATTTTATACCCTGCTGGATGATGGCCGTGTTGCGGTAAGTTACCGTTCTGAGTGGCGTTGCGTTGGATGTAAGCATCCAAACAAAGGGACTGATATTCTTCGAAATGGCACTGCACGATTCAGGCTCGGGAAACAATTCATGCTTAATTCTAGGAACAGATGAACCTGGCTCAGATAGGCTTAAAATAAGGGCTTTGTTTGAAATGCAAATTAGCAATAGAAGGGCCAAAAATTCTAACTAGCCGGTGTTCCGTGGCTTACCAAGCGATGCCGCCATCCCTTTGTTAACTGATAATCCACATGTATTACCTGCAAGTGAAAAAAACAAGAGAAACAGATTAACTCATTAGCACAACTTTTGTTTACACTTGTAAAAACATGTAGTGATTGATCGCGAGTGGGAAGGAGCAGCTAATCAAGTGATGAGACACCGTTTTAGCCCCAAAGAAGATTACAACCCAACCATTATACACACTTACCGACCGTACTAGACGATTAAGCACGAATGATTTATTGATGTCTGCAGGCAAAGTAAATGCGAACATCATTTAGGGTGTGATTTTTGCCACTCCGAGGAAAGGGACAGGGCAAAACTTCCCAACAATGACTAAGCACTTGCAGACGAAAATATTCACACAAATCCTAGACATTAGCGTTAATCAGCGTCGCTATTGGTTTGTTGGCAGTAGTTTTTCTTTTCACGTGATTATTGACACATGCAATGGAGAGGTAATAAAACTGTTTCGAGTGTATCGGTTTTTGATTTATATCACCAATTAACATTACACAGCAGAATCGATAGTAAGTAAACAATTGTTACTCTTCAAAATGCTTTTTGTTCTCGTTAAACTGTATTAAAGCTTCGTAAACGTTGACACTGATAACGTTTTCGTTCGTTCGGTTGAGGTCTGCAGTTTAAGCTATAGGTACAATAGCTATAGGGGCATGTCTCAAGCTATTCGAAAGAGACTCGACGAAAAAGGGACAAATCTACAATGCTTTAAAAACTGATAGATTTGACAGCGGTTAAAGTTTACATCAGTTTTTTAAGAAAGTAGGTAAACAAATTGTGTGGATCATATAACCACCATCGCAATTCTATGCAAATGTAAAATTTGGTAGATGATTAATACATTCTAAATTATTTTCAAACCGATTAGTACGGAATCAATTGCATTGTTGGATATTTAATGCGCCTATACGGTAGGCAATTTGCTCTACATACTAAGCCATCAGCGCCATATAGATATCAAACTGAGCAACGAGTAGTCATGGGTCATGGGATCGTGCAAGATAGCAACAGGGTAATAAGATCGAAACAATAGTAAAAATATTTCAAGAATAAATACATTTCACATCCAGAAATTTACTGTTACTGTACCAACTGAAGAAAATCTTAACGGTCCCTGATGTGTAGCCAATAAAGCGACACTGTACAACGCTCCCCGGTATTATTTTTCAACTTGCTGAGACATTGATACTATCCTACCTTTCCCCCAAGACTAGTAAATCGTGTCAGGTATGTCCAACGACCTATCTTGATTTCCCTTCCATCTTCCTTCCCGATTCGCTAGATCAAGTCTATATTTCTAGCGCTGTTATATGTTGTCGTTAAAATACGTTAAAATACAATAAAAATAATCATCTACTTTTGAGATCACGGACAATCCAGTAGTAAATGTTTAAAAAAAAAATCTCCTTTACATGGTTATGCTGGGCACGTATGTGACATTGACCTATCCATTAACACATATCCATTTCACTCATTCACGGAAGTGTACGCACGCACAGCCTGTGCCCCTTGCCGCACTATATAACGATCCATTTATCGTCCTGAAGGCCCAATTGTCAAATAATAAATGGCACACAACGTAATGCCCTCGAGAGATTGCCATTTGCACACCTTATGATACCATAATTTCCCATAACAATGGACGGAAAGGTGGAGAAAGGAAACGCACCATAATAAGCCGCACGGCAACAGCCAATCGGAGCCACCGAGAGTCGCACCGAAAAATGCCATCTTCATCGAACAAACCCATCGACACTCGACTGACGTCAATTTGCAGTTGACTCGGTGATGATGGGGATGGATGGGATTTACCACCCAAAACCGAAGGGAAGAAAAATCAAGTACCCATTGTCATATTTTTCCATCCTTAATCACCCTCCCGAAAGTGGTGATCGTTGTACATTTCATCGCCCCGAATGGTGTTGTGGATTATGGAACGACATTGTTGTTGGGGGAGGCAAGCTGAAGGAGAGAAAAGGAGACCGCCCAAATGAATGCTACTAAAGCTGTTTTTCGCCATTGTGCCGGAAAATCTTCTCTTATGCGTCGAAATATAATTCATACGCAATCGCGATTAGTGTGAGTATGACACGGAGCAGGAAAAGTGGATAAGCTTCTACTTACTGCGGACACCTTGAGCACCTGCTGTTTGTCTGACACGTATCACCAACAAGTTTGGAGGGTGGTTAGGTATCCAACCATTTTTTTTTCTGCTGCAGTAAAAACGTGTTTTTGGTGGCGCCTTCAAGTATTCATGCGTCTGGGAATGGCAATCTAGTACCGTGGGCAATATTCATTCATTGCTAACCGATCCATCGCTTCATTGTTGCGCCTGACAACTCATCCGCACGTGAAGTAGAATCGAGCCAGAGAAAACAGCGTCAGCGTCGGGTTGTCGCATCGGTTTCATCGTAACCGGAAGCGTGCTCCGTTTGCAGCGCGAGCAGCTCCTTGCTTTCGTCGCTCGAAAACAGCGTAAAAAAAAAGAAACACACACGACACACGATCCACGTTCAGTGACATGTGCCAAAATAGGAACATAAATAAATTCAATGCGCTCCATAACGTACCAACGGTTCCATATTTCATGATCAACCTCTACTGGGCTCGGCCGAAAACAGGCGCCGCCATTTGCACGTGGAAGGTAGCATCGGCAGCAGCAACACTAGAACAGCCTCTGCCGAAAACGGGAAAGAAAGGAAAGAACAATCGTACCCGCATGGATAATGGATAAAGGGAAACTCTTTCTCGCACGCTCGATGCACTGGCGCGATGAGGTTGCAGAAGGGTATGCGAAGTGGGGAAAGAAAAATTTCACACCATATCAGCATCATCATCAACATCATTTCCACTGCCTTGGACCGTCTTGCCGTACGTACTGCTACACGTCTGCTTCCCATAATCACCATTCAACACAAAAGTGTGCCACGGCTCAAGTGGAAGCTCGCAGCAGCAGCTCGCAGCAGCAGCTCGCCTGAAAGGATCACCTGAAACTTCCTAATCCTGGCCGCCCGTTACCGGGATGAATTTAACAAACACTGCTACGCTTCTAAGCAACTCCAACAGCACACACACACACATGTACATGGATGGAGAGAACGACGAGAAAGCAAGTGAAGCACATCAGCTTCACCACAAGATTGGTTCCTGCTTATGTACATACGTGCAATGGTGCTTTCCAAAATGCAACTGCTTTCTTTTGCATCGCTCGTACTGCTGGTTTGTGCTGAGAAGCTGTGTTTCGTGCTTCTGCACTGCTTGTTCCACTGAAGCTTCTATCAAACGCTTTCCGAAGCAGTGTAGTTTACGTTCTCTTTTTGCCGCATTTGATGTGGACAAAAGCAACGAATGAGCCTGTGATTTTATTTTTTCCGGTGCTCTATGGAGTCAAGTGAACTGTACCGCAGGATAACGAGTGAATTTGAAAATGCAGTACAGAAGTGAACTGCTTGAGATTTCAGTGTCTCACTACTATGGGATGGTAGGAGTGAGATGCATACTGTAACGTATTTGTTTATTATTTGATTATAACTAAACATCTGTAAAATTTGTCATTTCGTAAGTGTCTGTAGATAGTTACCGACCGATCTATTTATTTTAGCTTTTTGAATAAAGTAAGTAAGAAGTAAGAAGTAAGAAACTGTCTCTACTAAATATATCAGTCGCGACGGACGAAGTTGGGTCTATACATATACACAAGGACTCTCTTTATAACTGACGAATTTCTCTTAACCATGTTCAAGCGAATACATACTCCGAGTTTGTAGAAAGACAATGGAGGAAACGATAAAATGATGAACCCTATTACCTGTACGATGATCTCCCTATTGTGCAGCGTATCAGACTCGCCAACATCTGGTGACCTGGTCATGTCATGAGAATGACACCGGACGACCTAGAGTCTCAGATGTCTCCATAAGACAGCCATATGGGGAGAAGAGGGTTGGCAGACGACAACACTCGACAGAGAATAGCATTGATGATTTACGTAGATAACCACTGCAATGCTAAGTGGTTTTAGTTCCTGATGAATCATACATAAGATCAATACAGTTACCAATTCTACAACATATAGTCAAGTCCAGCAACCTAGTGGTAACAGCGTGGAATATCCGGTTGCACCGATTATCGGACTACGTAGAATGAATAAGTCTTTGAAGCAACTATACGACTAGCTCGGCCAAGGAAGTCGTCAAACAAAGAAAACAGAAGATAATCATTAACTGTTAAAAATTAATAAAGAATAGTTCAAACAAATGTGGCTTCTCTTCATTAAAGAATAAACAAAAATCTCCCAAACGAAACATAATAATAGATATTTATTTAAATGAAAACATCCTAACCGACACCTATCCTATCCCATAGTCATCATTACCGGATGTTTGTCACAAAACTTCAAAAGAAGGCTTAGATCGTTTTCAAGGCTTTAGCCGTTGCTGCGTTTGGCTATGCTTACACCAATCTACGTGCAAGCTGTAGAAGAGTTCAATGAGCACAGGCCACAACAACTTACGTCCTCAACAGAAAGTGTGCCCTAGCAACTAGAGCTTTGAAGAATATGGGAACATCCCATATACCCATCCGCCCAGGCTGCCATTAATCTTTGAAGGGCATGTTTTACTTTTCAAAAGGCAGCGCATTATTTTCTCGCCTTCCATTCAATTTGCTTGTTACCGTTGTTCAAGGACACCTTGTTTTTAGTTACCTGCCAAAGAAAATACCTTGTGCGTTGCGAACATAGACATTCATCCAAACATGTCCACACATACCCACTCCTGCCGCCGCTTATAATCCGAAGGATAAGAAAGGGGAAACAACTAAAAGAAATATTTTTCCCGCACCAACTACATTCACGGCATTATATGCGCCCGGTTGGTGCTTTGTGTCGTACGGCCTTTCAAAAAGATGACATTAAGCTTTGGTCAGTGTGTTTTTCACTTAATGCGAATGGCGAAAAGCACCGAAAAGTGTAGCGCTCACTCTAAAGGATGTGCCCGGACACATAACCTTCCTTCTGGTTTGCCCCCCACGCCATCGTCACCACGTCGGCATGATTCTTAATCCTGTTATATAGCTACCCTTTCCGGCACAAAGCCCGAGCCAGCGAGCGGTGCAGAGCTTTCCACCGCATTTGTTTTCATCCACATGAATAGGTCGCTCCACAGGGGAAAGGAAAGAAAGGCGAAAAGAAAATTCAATTCAATATGAACGAATATTTTCATTCCCATGGTGACCCACATTTATGAATTTCAAATTTCATACGCGGATTTTTCACACGAACCGGATTGGCTAAAAGTCGGCAACTAGCAGAAAAAAAGCATGTTATCTGCCTTTTTTATGCTCAGATTGTGGGGAAACTTTTTCGAATTGATAACAAAGACAAAATAAAGCATAATTTTACAAAAAAAAAACAGTCCAACCTCAACATCTTTAAAACAGAAAGAAAATGTTTGTTGCCCAAGCTACAACGATAAACTGCATAAAAGTCACTCAATGTCACATGACCACAACCATAGCTAAACAACTTTTAAAGGCTGGTAAGAAAAAAATATAGCAAACTGTCAACTTTTTTACAATTTTTATCAACACACACACACACACACACACACACACACACACACACACACACACACACACAAACTAACCTTACTTTGGAGGGAGTTTACTTGGGTAGCTAGTACTTTTCCGGTCGCCGCAGCAACTTCGACGAACGGACACGGGGGCCGGACATTGATTCCCAGCGGGAACTTGACTCTTTAAGTTGTCGAACCGTCGGTTCTCCATAGGCAAAAACATTTAACACAACAGCTTTGACACACCCAAACCCTAAGCCCACGAGGTTTTCGCAACGGGACGCAAGAGAAGTTGAGGTCGGTTGAGTGCAAACATAACACACAAAAAATACAATCGTTCGATCGTACGCTGTTGACTTCGGGATGCCTGCATGACGCCATCGGGATGACGCCAGCTGACGCCAGTTCATTCGAGCACTGGCTGGTCCTTGCGAGTCTTTCCCGCTGGCATCAGCAGCGAGGATTGGTATATTTTTAAGGTTAGTATTCTTACGTGTATTTTATTTTTTTCCCGTTTCGTCCACACACCGATCCCGGTGGGGCTGGATCTTGGTCATGCTTCATGCTTTCTCATGGTTGGCACGGAATTGATACAAGCGGTGCATAACAAAAAAAAACGGAACTCCGTCCTGCTGGAAGCCTGAAGCGGCCACAAAAGCGTAATCCCATCTCCGTGCAGAAGCGTTTCGATTCATCGCCAAACCCAGTAGTTGTTAGGGAGTAAAAATCGATACACGCTCGCAACGGTCGGACTGTCCTTCGCACAAATTCTGGTTCTGGTGCGAGATGTGCTTCTATTTTTATTCTATCTATGGCAAAGCAAAACAGGAGAAAAAAAAACACAGGGAATCCCGGGGAAAAAGTAACGAAAACAAGCCCAACCACTTGGGAATAGATAGCGCCGGTTCGGTTTGTAGTTGCAGCTGACCTTTTTGTCCATTCTTGGTTGAAAGAACCTGATACACCGAGAGGATGCGACAAATATGCGCAAGCACTAGAAGCAGTAAAGTGCACCGAAGTGGCACCATGTTACTTCATCGGCAGACCTATTATTCAGGCGAAACAGAACAGAAGATCAAAGAGGTTTGGCATAAGAGTCCCTCCTGCACACTGCATCCTGCAACCTGTACCCTTCTACTACTACTGCTCACTGCCACTGCAGTAAACGGTCAAGGCAATACCGGGGAGTGTACCGGGGATACTGCCTGCGCAAAACCACCCTCTGGGAAATGTGCCGCAAGGTAAAAGGGTTCGTGTGCATTGCTGCAACCATGAAGACACAAAAGTAATTTTGTGTTGCTTCATTCATTCGTGCCTGGAGTTGTTAAGATTGAATGCAGTCATGTTACTGGAAACCATTTTGCATATGCCGACCACAGGTTGATGGTGTGAGTGCGGATATTAACATGGAGAGTAATGTTACATGTTTACTTTGAAATAGTAGCGCCTCAGGCTTCGTGTGTAAAAAGGTGTTTTTGTATACTTTGTTAAAATGATACGATTAACGCTGAAAAATCCATATCTTGGTAATTATGAAACATTAATTGAATTGGCGCTAGAATCTGTCTGATACAAGGTAATAGATTTCATATCCATTAGTACTTTTTCACGTTGGAGTATACGACAATAGTCATCAATTCTATGAGGACTTTGTTGCATTCAAACCCGATTACTAAGTGTTACTATGTATCATAAACAAATTATACTAAAATACTGCCTTACGATCAATTTATGTGTAAGCGATAGACGAACATACTGGTACTTTATAAAATGAACTGTGTTCTTCTACATAGTTTTTTTTTTATATGTGTAGGATATTTTAATAACAAATGACACACATAAGGATCTTCTTCTTTCATGGCCTAACGACCTCTTAAGGTCATGCCTGCCATTTCTGGCTTACTAGACTAATTGATACCGCATAGTTGAATAGTCAATCCTCACTATGGGGGAACGGCCCAGATGAGACTTGAACCCCGGTCCTGCCGTGTGAAGACCGGCGCCGCTGTCGCATCACCACCGGGCCGCCACACATAAGGATAAGACAAGTAGATTACATCTTAATGATGATTTTCATCTCAATATACATCAATCTTCAACGATTCGTTGGATGGTAAAAGTACCAATAACAGAGAACGAGGATCGTCTAGTGTTATCATCAGCCAAAAATCTCCAACATTCAAAACATTCCCCTCAAAATACACACTTTAATAAAATATATTAAAAATGTAAAAACGCATCAATTGATTTCGATCGCAATTATGTGGAATCGATACACTTGCTGCGCAAAATGCAAAGTGTGTTTGCACGAGCGACCATTCGAGCAATCAACTTTAATAATTTAAGTGCTTCTACAACGCACTTGCATCGTTGCAACCTGCAGCAAAATGCATACATCTCTCGTGTGTGTGTGTATGAGCCCAGTTATGTTGGGCAGCTTGTGTTGTGCCTGAATTGATTTTCCAAATCAACGCCCTCCCTGCCACGTGTCTGCTGAGAGCTGCCATAAACAAGTTATTAAAAAAAATATCTATACAGAAAATTTATTTCAACCACACCCCAGCCAATTAAACACCACTTGACATTGCCGCACTAAACACACACTCGGATGAAAAGCTTTCCTGTGGCAAAATTCCCCGCCATTAACCAACAGCATACACAATCAAACTACCAATCGTATGATTCGTAACCAAAGTTTTGGAACGAACAAATAGCGATAGAAAATGGGACGAATGAAATAAAGCGTATTTCGGGAAACAGAACGAAAAACACACCTGGTGCAGCATAACGCGAAGCAGTAAGCAAAATTACTCAATTACCATTCTGCTAGATTAAAATTTCAATCACAAAGGCAGACCAACATCACCACAACCACATTCCCACACTAAAGCTCTCGCAACGCCATCCGCACGCGACTGATATTGTGGATAGAAAATTCATTTCATCATTAATGGATGCGTTTGAAAACAAAAAGAGTCAACAGCACTGCACCCTACACAAAAAAAAACCTCTGGTCCGCGCCCGATACATGTTCGGATTATGATTGGTTGAGTTAAAATAGTAAAGCAACCACCGTCAGCAAGTGATGATCGCTCGTCATTTGTATGGCGGACACAAACCATGCACCGCCAAAAGTGCGCCCAAACGTACTTTCGACATATTTCATTCAGCGTACATAACTTGTGATTGTGTCAGACCGGCGACCTGCGGCTCGGAAGCGTACTGGAAAACGGTGAAAAACAAGTTCCAATCATTGCCCCACCGGAGTAATGAGAAAAATTTAATAACTTTTGCTCATTTACGGTCGAATGGGTGAGCGCAGGGGATGCGGGGGAGTTGCAGTTGGTTGCAGCAACGTACCCAACTTTGACTTTTCCACAATTTCACTATCGATTTTCGTGAAAAGTTCGCAACGCATGAGCGATAAATTGTGCACAACATAAAAGGAACCGACTGGATAAAGGAATAAAAATGGTAGATACAGGTTCGGGGCGTATTTTCATTTCTTGCTTCCGCTGTCCATTGAACTAGCTGCATTAATATCCTCTGTTGTGCTTTATCCAGCCGGGCTGATCTTCAAAGCCAGCGGTAGTCGGAGCTGCGGGTGCTGCCCAAGAAGTGATTAACACAAGCCACCCACGGGCCATTAATTGAACGCTACACTGTCAAAACTTTTTGATGCTCAACATTAAAGGGCACAACGCACCCGGAAACTACACGGAACTATAATCAAGCGCGTATTGCATGTGACGTAAAATGGCGTCTACGTTGCGAACAGAACACACGAAAATAGACCAAAAAAAAAACACACGCACACACATAAAGTACGCACGCACTGACCAATAATCGGGTTTAATACCCCAGTGTTTGTTCGGTGAAAAATCATCTGTTGGCCTCTTCGCAAAACGCTGGGCAGAAAATGATTAATTGAACTCGCCACATGACAATGTTCGTAGGCCATGTTCACACTAATGAGATTTTCGTTCTCTTTTTCTTCGCTACTGAGTTTTTTTTCTCTGGTTGTTCGCGACGTAGCATCCACTTTCGATAACACATCGATTATGCACTGGGATATGTATCTGTTTAACATTCAATATTTTTCATTGCTTCTGTTGGCGCCGTTGTACGAGACAATGTATTGATGAAAGGTGATCATGCGACTCACAGTCGTACCCTTGTACACACTTTACAGAAGTTTCCATCTAAAAAAACAATATATATAGGCTTAACGGTACACAACAATGTCCAACAATATATAATATTTCTATAATAGTCACTTAATTTTCCGATCTAAACTGCAGTTTCTAGAACACAAACAACGCTCCGATGGCGTGATCCAAATAAAAGTACAAAACGTGAAACACAAACACTCCGCCGCACCGACTGGCAAACGCACAACACTGGCGAAAGGTTACAATTTGTACAGCTTTTAAATTGACCCCAAAACGATTAATAACAGCAAATCCGTTGGCAATGCGCAACATTATCGCGATGGTTTCAATTGATAATTGCATTATAATGCTCATCCGTGTGTTTGCCGCTGTCAGGTTTCGGGCGGTTCATAATTTTGCTCTTTTTTTTGTATTTTATTTGCCACGTTTTACTGTTGCCACTGCACTGTTGCACATGCCGCATTTTTGTTCAAAAGAACAATCAGATCAGTATGTGCCTGCTGCAAGCGGTTGGATTATGTCGATTATGTCAGCGGTGATGGGTCGAAAAGGGATATTGAATCCGGTGCGTTCGATAGCATGCGAACGAGAGAGAGAGAGTGTGTGCTAGCGGTGTTGAACATGTTTCAAATACTGCGTCAGTTAACCTAATCAAATGGAAAATTTGTTTTAAAACGGTTCTGCAACAATTAAATAACAGAACAACAAGATAAATAGAGTTAGGGGCCATTTTCGATGCCTTTAAGCCTTTACCTCTCATTTGAACTTTCGGTACTACAATCTCATAATATTTTTTCATTCACAAAAGAATAACCGGCCATGACGTATCACTTATCCTTTTCACCTACTATTTCTTGCTTTCTTGACTTGACTTAATATAGGACTCTGTCTAAAGTTAAAGAATTCATAGTCACCTCCGACAATTTTGGTGACTCCGAGGATTTTTGGAACAGTTTGAGTAGAAGGACCACAATACCTAGCTCACTATTGTGCAGTGAAGATACCTAGCCTAGCTAGTTCTAGGTCCTAGGTTCTAGGTCCCCGTGGATAGTTAATTTCATATGAATGGTATTGGACGACTTACACAGTAAGGCACTCTGACATGGTTAAAGAAGGCGTAATAAGCCAACACTGATGTGGAGTGATGAATTTGATGGGCCAGATCTGTATACGATGATCAGACGGACCGATAAACTTATTCAAAATTGGCAATAGTAAGTCCTGCATGCGAGGATAATGTCCGTATTAAATTTCATACCTGTTCAGTCGTGTAAGCATCATTATTGTCGTACTAATATTAGATGTAGGAACTTCTACTGTAGGATGTCCTGCTGAAGGAATGTTTTATCTCTCGCGATGGGCTCAGTACTTTGATGAATTATTAAATGATCAGTTCAACGAACAGCTAGAGGCTCCACTAGCAGATGATATCATGCTACTGCCACCTAGCATTGAAGACACACGAAAGGCCATCCGTCGGCTCAAGAACAACAAGGCACCAGGTACCGACGGAATAGAAGCCGAGCTGATCAAAAACGGAGGTGCAGCACTCGAACAGGAAATTCATCAAATCATTACTGAGGTATGGGATAGCGAATCGATGCCTTGTGATTGGAAACTCGGCATCATCTACCCCCTATGCTAGAGTGCAGAAACTACATGGGGTATTACGGTGTTGAATACCGCCTACAAGATTCTCTCCCTAGTTATACAAGATAGACTTGTCCCATTCATTGAAGAGATAGTTGGAAACTATCAGAGAGGATTCCGAAACGGAAAATCAACCACTGAACAGATATTCACCATGCGGCAAATTGTTTAATTGTTTATTTAATTCAACGGACCACGTGAGGCCCCCTTGAAGCGTATTTAGTAACATTTTACATAAAAAACATGCAGTTGAACTTGTCATATACAAATTAACCTAAAGTCGGACGCACAGCACGAATAATGTTGTAAAACGCGGCGCGCGACATGTCCGGTTGGTGACGATCACAGACAGCGTTAAATTCACGGCACATACATAAAAAAGGATCAGAGGCGCCGAATCGTGTACGGCGAACCTCTACGTCGAGGAACGATCTTGCACGTAGCGGTCTAGGAATAACGTACACATTTAAGCCGGCGAGTAATACTGGCGCGTCGATCCGGTTGTCCAGGAGACCCGCAACAAACAACCTCCGGGCGTTGCAATTTCGCTGATTTAGCGACTCCAGGCCTAGCAACGCACATCGTCCTTCATAGTTCACTTGGACCCTCCAGAAGCGCAAAGCGAATCGCGTGATTTTACGCTGGATGGATTCCAGGCCAGGGACCGAGCAGCTGACGGCCACCATATAATGGAAGCGTATTCCAGAACCGACCGCACCAAAGAACAGTAAAGCATCTTGATGCAAACCGGATCCGTGAAGTCGCGAGCTATTTGTTTTAACAAACCGATCAGTTGGTTGCCCTTAGTGACAATGTGTTCAAGCTGGTCGTGGAAGCTCAACTTCTCGTCAAGGAGCACTCCTAAGTCCCTAACACAGCTTTTGCGCTCAATGGTAGAACCGTTTAATGTGTAATCGTACACTAAAGGGCACCGCTTTCTCGTAAACGTTACGACAACACACTTCTCGACGCACAGATCAAGACCGTTCTTTGAACACCAGGAGTGGAAAGAACAAAGAGTAGCTTGAAGGCGGAGGTGATCAGAACGGTTGTGGATCGGCAGGAATAGCTTCGTATCGTCCGCGTAAAGGAGGTGACTGCCAGCAGGGAGCACCCGAGTTACGTCATTTATAAAAATGACGAACAAAAGCGGTCCAAGGTTACTTCCTTGAGGCACACCCGAGGAAGCTTCGATGCGATGCGAGGTATGAGGTCCCATTTTCACGCGGTATGAACGATCAGCGAGGTAGGAGCGCATCCAGGCTTATATTTGAGATCAATTTCAGGTCAGGCATATATTGGATTACTAGTATTATTCACACTTCATAGGAGGTAGTTAGTTAAGGTAACGTTCAGAGTGGAACTCGATGACAGGTCCTGCCGTGTAAATGGGAAGTAAATTAAACAAAACAAATGTTGAACAGAATTTTACGCCGTACATGACACAATTTAAAAACCTAATTTATCAATATTTTTCAAATTTTGCAATTATTTTTCCACTTGCACTCCACAACCAAATTCACTATCTTTGATAATGATCACGACAAATACAGATTGGACCGCAACACAATCAACAGCAAAACATTCCACAGTGAAGTGAACTGGCACCACAAATCTTCGCGCAAAAGCTCCAACCAAACCCCAAACGATTCTCTCCTGAGCTTGACCAAATACGACACCGGCCCCGAGGCAATCGTAATGGCGCACCGGAAATGTCAACCGTCTGGGCCCTAGCACCGACACATCTAGCAGCAACAGATACGAGGTTTAAGTCCCTGCTCAAGAAAGTGGATCGAAAAAAAAGGGAGCTACGTTCGCAACCGTCGCTTCTTCAAACCTCCAGGGAAACAAGCATTCAAAATCACCGGAAGTGAAGATTGGCGAAGAACAAGAAAAAGACAACGACGCAAAAAACAACGATCCCGAAAACACGGAAAACGCCAGCGAAAAAAAAATCCGGGAACCAGTCCAGATGCTATCTAACTGGCGGCAACGGAACGGGCACCCGGGAGTGTAATCGCAAAATTTACACTCCTTTTGGGGATTGCACGAGCAATGGTAGCCTTGGTGTTGTGTTAGCGTTTTTGGTTGTGTGTTTTTTTTTTTTTGCTCTGTTCCACGTAGAGTAACTTCCACTACTCGCAACTGCTTTTGACCGCTGAGAAGTTGTTTTTGATTTTTTTTCTCCCTTTTTCTCTCGCCTGTTTTTGTCCCATCGTTTCTAGCCGTACCGTAAAGGCCAAAGGCCTCGGTTTCAGTTTTTCCATGCTTTGTTTTGGAATGTTCCTAGCCCATTCCAACCGTACACCGAGCTCCTCCGCCCTGGAGTGTTTCGCCGAAGTGCCGGAAACGGATACGACGAATTCTGGCGAATGGGAAAGTGTTGGGTTCTCTGGAGTTCGTACAGATTTATGGCAAAACTTGGGCCGTCCAGCCGAGCGCAGACCCGAAAAAGGGTTTCCGCCGACACTACACGTGCGAACGGTCCGGTAGCGAACGGGAAATTAGTGTCCTTTCCCCAATTCCAGCGTTTGTTTTTTTTTTCGTTTTCAGCATCGAGATAAAGCGATGAGAGTTATGTTTGTCGTCCTGTTTAATTTCGGTTGTTTCTATATTTTTTTCTCAACCCCCTGGTTCAACGGATTTCTGCCGTCGCCAGGCTCGCTCCAGATTTATCCTTCTTCTTATCTTGACAATTTTTGCCCCGTTTTATCTGCAAGAAGTTTACATTTCCCGCGGGCCTAGCCGCGAGCGATTTCCCATTTAGATTCTTTATTTGATTTCGTTTTTGGTTCGGTGGAAAGTAATTGCTAGAGCCAAAATCTCGATCCAGGCGCTGGGACCGGCAAGCAGCAGTACGCAAGTATCTTGCCGACAACGCAAGCAGAGTTGATCCATGACGGAAGCAACCATCACCATGTTACTACAACTCCTTCTTTACTGTTGAAAGCTGCACACAAACACATACTCTAGTCGGGCGTTGGTGAAAACTCCCGACGGGAACCACCACCAGCACCAACAAGCGCTTGGCTTGGAATTAGCTTATAAATTGGCTGATTTGAATACTAAATTGATCATTAGCCTCCAAACGGGGATAGTGAAAGTGGCGCGTGATCACGCTGATGCGTGACGTGACGCTCAGTCTAGAAACAGCAAAATGGTAACAAAAAAAAAACAACACTCGAGTTGGTAAAATTTTCACCAGTCACACCGAGATCGTGAGAGCGAGCTGGTGAAAAGCTTAATGCCGAAGATAAGTCGAGACGCGGTGGCATTGCCTTCGTTTTCGCCGCCGACACGTTGGAACCACCGCCACTGCTTAAGCGTCTTTGATGATGAGAATGACAATTAGCACCGTCTGGTGGGAACATAAATTTGGAAGAAAACGAGACAAAAACCTTCCAAAAACACATTCACGTTTCGTTGCGATCGAGGTGAATACAAACGTATTGTTGGTTGCCTTTTGAAGGCAGTGTTTTGCTGATTATCCATAGACATTGTATAAAGGATACAGACGACAATCTCTGCCGGCGTATCTGATTCGCTCTCTCACTCTCGACAAATATTTTCCCAGGGACACTGTGCGACACTGCGTCACTAGCGTCGGGTGTTCCACCTTTTTTGTATACTCTTCATATTAGGATAAAAATAAGCTGACACACAGACACACACACAGCAACAGCGCTAGCTGTAGTAACGCAAACACACACACATATAGCTACGGCACAAAGCTTCTCAAACACATAATTGACGAGCGAGAGGAAACTTTCTTATCCTTTTTTTTTGCTATTCCACCAGCATATTTAAAGCATCTTCCTATGGGTGACATGAAGCAGAAACCATTTCGTCGGCACTAGCAATGAAAGAGAAAATGGAGAATTCTAGGAAAAACGGAAAGGACTCACATCTCGAGAGGCTAAACTCGATGAATTTTGGCGCAGTGGAAAAAGCATTCCAGTCGTGGAGACTGATTTGAATGGTGAATGAGGCACAGCAGCAGTAGCAGCAACAACAACAAAAACTTCCTTACACACACACACACACACACACACACACACACACACACACAGACACATAGAGAAACCAACAAAAATGGACGGAAACCAATGCTAACGAGTGTAATTCTTGGAAATGCGAACGAATGCTAATTGGATCGAAGATCACCGTCCCCGAAACGGCTTCACGGTTGGGTGAAACATAATCATGCCGGAGTTGGCTGAAGTTCAAGGACGCGCTAACGCTAACCCGGTAAAGAGGTTGCCTGTCAAAAGGTCCTTTAAAGGTCAGAGCCCGAATGTTTGATAGAGGCCCTGGAGGGCAATTGGAACACGCCGCCTAACGAGTCATTATCGTGATGCGATCTATTTCGTTGGACATGCGCTTATTTTGATAATGAGGTTGACATGCAATTACAACTCGCAAGGGTTTCTGGATAAAGAAGTTTGAAGATGATTTTAATCGTACAGCCAAAGTACATTAAGTTGTATTTCTGTTTGTGCAAAGTATGTATACCTTTCACACCGTACTATATAAAAGTTTTGCTATTTTTCACACTCGCCTACACAAACGCATCCAAATATGAGCAGACTCGTTTAATTATGTTCCATCGAGCCGGTGCTGATTGTGATAATTCGGTGCACAATTCGCGAATTATTTGATGCCACTGATTTTTTGGACGCAAAGCAAAAACAACTCTCGCGCCGCTTGCTCCAAAACTCCCAACAGTGCGCGAAAAGCTTTTGATGCATCAGTTGCACCGTATCGATTTGGAGGATTTTTCTCTTACGCCAAATAAAGCGCTGCAGCTGCAGCATCACCAACGCTCTGTCACACTGCTAGAAAAGCCGACCGTAACGAACGCCATTTGTTTAAGCCGCGTCACACCCGACATCCTCAAGCTGCCCGCACGCGTGGTAGTAGAACTCGAATGAAACGAAAACAGTGCCACCGAATCGGGACAACGTATCGGATGAGCAAAGCCTCCGAAAAACCAAGAAAAAAACACCTTCCACAAGCACCAACATGAAGCATAGAGCCTGGTTCACGATCACAGTCGGGCCAGGACTCAGGGAGGTCGTCCACGGGATAAGTGTGCATCCGTGCGGAAAAAAACAAACCTACCGGACGCGGTTCCACAAAACGAGCCGAGTCGAGGGGTGGTGTGTACGGTACATTTTCTGCTGGACGAAAATAATCAAATACTAGAATAAACACATACATCGCCCTCTATCATTGCAGGCCGCACCGGTTTTAGTCCGGCTGGCTGAATCAACATCGCCGCGTCCCGCCCATGCTCACACTCTGATTGCATACATCTCGTCCGACTTGCGCCACTGTGTATAAGTGTGTGAGCGTGTGAATGTTTTTGATGTGAAAATATGATGCTGCTTGTTTCAACTCGAACACCACTAGTATGTGTGTAAGTGTTCGCCGCGGTGAGGTGCGAAAGCTATGAACCTGTACTTCCGACTATGTTTTTTTTTGTTGTTTGGTTTCATTTGTAGCTCGTTGTGATACGTTTTTCTTTTACTCACTCTCGTTGTTGTTGTTGCTGTTATTATTATGAGAGCACTTTTTTTCCTGGTCCTGGGAATGTGCATGTTTTGCGACACCATTGCGTTATGATCAACGAAACCGGGAAACCGGAACCGTACGTGGCCAAATTTCCAACACGAGTACTTCATGACAATAGGTACAAACACGCAACCGTCACGTTGAAGTGGAATCGAAAATTTAAGCACGAGCGCGGATTGTTTTCCACCGCAACCAGATGGTCGAATAGAGCAATTTGAGTGTGAATGAATTTTCTGAGAAATTGGTGCAAGAAATCGAACGGTATGATGGGATGAGAAATTAAACATAATAACAGATTAAAGTTTCAAAGAATGCATTTTTGTTAAAAAGATAAAATAGATCTATAGTACTTCATTCGATCTATAGCAGTCATATTAGACATCTAAGAACGCTTAATGCCCCATGCACACGTGACGCACAGAGTGATTAAAAACGGTAATGTACAACATTGGGTTAAGCGTGAAAAAAAGCCCCCAGGAACTACTAAAACACTCGCATGAAGTAGAGACATACAGTACTCAAGATCAAACCACTCACAGCTGCCACCTCCGAACCGGATAAACCCAAATTTCCGAGAGTCGTCATGAACATCCTGCCCGAACACCACTAGTATGTGTGTAAGTGTTCGCCGCGGTGAGGTGCGCAAGCTATGAACCTGTCCTTCCGACTATGTTTTTTTTTGTTGTTTGGTTTCATTTGTAGCTCGTTGTGATACGTTTTTCTTTTACTCACTCTCGTTGTTGTTGTTGCTGTTATTATTATGAGAGCACTTTTTTTCCTGGTCCTGGGAATGTGCATGTTTTGCGACACCATTGCGTTATGATCAACGAAACCGGGAAACCGGAACCGTACGTGGCCAAATTTCCAACACGAGTACTTCATGACAATAGGTACAAACACGCAACCGTCACGTTGAAGTGGAATCGAAAATTTAAGCACGAGCGCGGATTGTTTTCCACCGCAACCAGATGGTCGAATAGAGAAATTTGTGTGTGAATGAATTTTCTGAGAAATTGGTGCAAGAAATCGAACGGTATGATGGGATGAGAAATTAAACATAATAACAAATTAAGGTTTCAAAGAATGTATTTTTGTTAAAAAGATAAAATAGATCTATCTTTCTAGTACTTCATTCGATCCATAGCAGTCATATTAGACATCTAAGAACGCTTAATGCCCCATGCACACGTGACGCACAGAGTGATTAAAAACGGTAATGTACAACATTGGGTTAAGCGTGAAAAAAAGCCCCCAGGAACTACTAAAACACTCGCATGAAGTAGAGACATACAGTACTCAAGATCAAACCACTCACAGCTGCCACCTCCGAACCGGATAAACCCAAATTTCCGAGAGTCGTCATGAACATCCTGCCTTAGAGCATCCACCAGCATAAGGTAGTGCTGCATCCTGCGTACATATGAACTCTCTTTCTTTTTGGAGCAATCCTGTTATCTGTGCATTATGCCTAAGCGTTTGGCAGACTGATTTCGAGATTCATATCAGACACCGTTGGAAAAGTGCACAGGATCAACCGCAACCCGCAGCATCATAACGGATGCAAAACAAACCAATCACATAGTGCCACCTAAAAGCGGACCAAAAGAAAAAATGGTGACTTGCGGTACAAAGAAAACACATCCTTTCGGTGGCTCCAACGATCTAGCTGCCGGAGCTTTGCGCTTTCTGTTTCATGTTGCAACCTTCTGCGAAGGAAAATGAGCGCACACACACACACAATGAATGACGTGCAGGTGTGACGAGGGTAGACGACGGCAACCGAAGCTGGCAGGCATTGTCGATTTTTGCTTCCCTAATGTGAGGTTTGTCCGAGATTTGGTCTGTGCTGTACGCTGTGTCCTGGAGATACGCTAGCATCTAACATATAGATACGCTCACACACAGATGCACAGTGATCCTAAGTATACATCCAAAAGCAAACTTTAATCCGATCAGTGTTCGGTGTTGGAACCACCATACACACACACACACATTGCCACTGTGAGAGTGAAAGGTGGCGAATGAAAAAGAGAAATAAATATGGTGAAGCTAGACGAACGAACAAAGGCGAACGTTGGGATTGGGATTTAAAGGGAGCGGGAGAGAAAAAAAAACTGCAACCATAAGGACATTAGATCGCTGCATGAAACCACCCTTTATCCTGAAACGCAAAGCACCATAAGGAAGTGAAGACGAGCTACAGTTATACACATCCACACACACACACAAACACACATAGCGGTATGAATTATTCATCTTATGAGTTTTTGGAGAATGCATCAGATACGCCACATCACTTATGATTGTGGAAAGATTGGAAAGGATTTCCGGTGCCTGATCTCGCCACTGCCAACTGCCCGCAGGTGATGGATGTGAAGAAGAAGTAGGGTACAGAAGAAGAACAACAGAAGAAGAAAAAAACAACGAATAGGTGCCGCTAGATACTGCAAATGGAACTGGGGAATAGCGCCGGGAATTGAACGACACGTTTCAAAAGCACACCAGCCGGACACACTGCTCGGAAACCGGAAGTGTTCGTTTTAGTAGCGAACGTGACGGACAGCAAATGGGAACGGACGTGCTTGAGACGCTGGGAAACGCTTCGAGGAAAATAATTTATTTTGCAATGAGCAATGCTACTATATCTTTGGGAAGTGCACCGCACGGTAAACAGTTGGAATTTTTAAGGACTGTCGTGATGCGTTCGTATCATTGAGATCGTTCTTGGTGAAGAGATGTTTTACGTTTATAAATGAGCGTTGGTGAAGTTATGGTGACATTCGTTAAAAGATGACGCATGTAGCGCTGTGAATGTTTAATATGATATTTTTTTTAATAATATAAGTCCAGTGTGCGACGCGGTAGTGACGTTATTCCTCACACAACAGGACCGAATATTGAATCCTGTTCAGACTATTTTCCCGTACATACTGGATGGTCAGACCCAGCACCAAACTAAAATCTTGATTAAATAAAATCAAGTCAAAGAATTCAGAAATGGCAGACCCAGATCTTCTGAGGTTGTAAAGCCAGGACTTGGGATTACTCCTTGACGAGGTGTTGAGTTTCTACGACCAGCTAGAGCATGTTCTCCCTAAAGGCAACCAACTGATAAGCTTGCTAAAGCAATTAGTTAATTAAGACTGCGCAACTTGCTCATTCACTGCTCCTTTTCAATCTAACCAACGCAAACTCACCCAGTTTCGCTTTTGGAGTGTCCAAGTGGACTACGACGGACGCTGTGCTAGGTCTCGAGTCGCTAAACCAGCGAAATTGTAACTCCCAAGGGCTGTTTGTTGCGGAACTCTTGGACAACCAGATAAACTTGCCGGCGCTACTCTCCGGCCTTAATATGTACTTCCCGCCGAGA
>KZ061864.1:274593-306382 GCA_002091835.1 Anopheles maculatus
GGAATGAAATAAACTACTCGGTGCCATTGCAATTTACGATTACCCACTTGCGAAAGAGATCAATCAATTTTATTCATACCCAACGCAAGCTTGTCCCAACAGGTGATTTATCAATTCGTCGACAACGCTTTTCGGCTCTCACCGGAAAGGTGGAAATAAATAAAATCATAAAAGTCTTTCAGACGCACGCACAATCAAAACGCTCAATACCAATCGATTTGACAGCAATCAACCTGAGGATTCATCAGGCACAGGGACAAAAACAAGTTTTCTAACCACAAACGTCGAACAAAAAGCCCTGTAGCGTGTTTTTTTTCTCAACGTTTTATCAACCGGTTGAGGCTGGAAATTGAGTAAAGGAAACCTGATATCAACTTGCAAAACAGAGCCGAAACGTGTATTGTGCTTTGAACTTTGCGACGCAACTTTAATTAATTGGAAGCAATCGATAATAATGAATAAAGGATGCTTCGACAGTGTGTGTAGAACGAACCTTTTGGCTTGGCTAAAGCTACGAATGTTTTTCTCTCCAACGATAACATTTTTGAGACGAAAAATTAACTTCCAAAAATAAACACCAAAACGCCAGTTGCCGATCAAGTCTAACTGCAGCTTTTGGCTTGTGTGTGTGTTTGTGTGTGTATTTTTTTTTTGTCCAATTTGACTCAACGAAAAGCCAGTTCACACACATGTTGACCGATAACTTTACCCGAAGCTTTACTTTTATTTAATTAATAAAATAGCATTAGAACTGATTTGCCGTGTCCACTTTTGCGACCGTCTATCGAACAGTTTCGATTTCGATTTCGGTCCCCATGCCGGGGGGGGGGAGTCCAGGGGGGTCCAAGCGCGCACTCTAGCTACGGCCAAAAATATCCTGCGCGTGAGAAAAATAAGGCCTGTACATTAAATGTCCCTTTTTGGGGGTGGGTTCGCTGCACATACTGGGAAATCCCGACTCCTCGTGCTCGGCCGGGTAGCTCGATTTCATTCCCTCAAGCCGTCCAAAATAAGCGTTATGAATAATGCAAACCTTGGCCGGGGCTCTGTGTATCGAGTGGCTTTCGTAGCGCAACGGGACACAACCGTAGCCAAGGGCTTTATGATACACAAAAAACAGCCTCTCAATACACACATCGTACCCGAGTTCCCCGTTTGCTATGGCCGAGGGACAGGATCAGAGCCTCCGGGAACCCGTGCAGAATATTTAACACCGGCGAGTCCGGCCGGCCGTAAATGGTTCGTTCGTTTTCGGTCGGTTTTCTCCTGGGAGCTCTCTCTCTCTCTCCCGTGCAGTGGGCTGCTGGTTTTGTGCTCATAGCAGGGCTTATTTTATTTGTCGAAGGCTCGTATTTCGATGACAACTGCTGTCGCCGTTGTAGGATTCTGAAAATTGGTTACCCCGTTAGGCACGGATTTAAACCCCAAAAAAGCGGCACACAATAACAAGGGGCTTAAATCGTGAAGTCTACCGCCATCATTAGAAGCTTTAAGGAGAGATTTCTTAGAGTAGGCACATGTGTAATTGAGGTTAAATAGATAACAAGAACTCATTTAACCAGGTTGTAGCGTAAACGTAAGATATAGCCTTTAAAGTTCCCTAAATTTCAACTTACATCTAAATCGTGTTTTACTCAAATTCATCATTCGAACTATCTACTCCTCGGCACACTTCATCTTATGGTTGGACCATAAAACATGGTCAATCCTTCCCGAAACTGGCCCACATGTTGTTCCGATTTTACGTTTTACTTCGAAAGGCCACTCAAAACAACAACGCCAAACACAAAGCGCACATAAAATGTCTCTCACCCTGAAAATCCCCAAAGGAAATCTTCCAAACCATTCGCCAGGCAACGAGAGTCCTTTTTGGGCAATTCCTGCAAACGATCGATAACTAGACCAACACCAAATCCTATTTACACGTTTCCAAACACCAGCAGCTCCCTTGCAGAGGGCCAGTTTATGGGCTGGTGTGTGTGTATGTGGTTGGTGCGTCCCAGGAAATGGTAGTATGAATTTCCAATTTAATGACCCCAATAATTTAGTGCGCAATCGTTGCGTAAATTAAGGTGTGCCGTGTAACCTAATCCTTGGGACGATTTTTGGGGACCACAAGATAGCTTTCCCGCATAAAGGTGGTCTTCGTCTCCCACGAAGGTTAAGTACACCGTTTTTTTCCGAGGTGGGGAATAAAAACTGGGACATGACTTATACTTGGTGATGTATAAAATCCGGATACCTAAAATAGGATTTCAATCGATCGGGTAGTCACACAAACTTTCGCCAGGGAACACTTACCTTGTGCATCGGGGTACCCCAGAAATCGTTGAGAAACACGTTCTTGATCGAGGAGTGCGGACGCAGGTCACGATTCTCCTTGATCGCACTGATGTCGTCGAACACGAAGCCACAATTGAGACTGTTGTGGTAGCACAGTACGCACACCAGCGCAATGAGCGCCCCGTACAGATGATGGGTAGCCATCTTTTGCCGTGACGTCTACTAGCAGGACGTACCGATGACCAGGAGTCCGGGATCACCGGTTCGATGAACGCATCAGCGGTGGGAGGAATCGAGAATTTCACCACCGAAGGACACTTTTCCGCACGTACCGGTATGACGCGATAATCGCTCCAGCGGTCGCAACACAGTTTCAAAACTCTGGAAGGAGACAAAGAAAGAGAGAGCGAAAAAAATGTATGAGATTAGTGAGATTGTGCGCTTGGTTCCGAGGTTTCGTTCGACCATCGTGAGGCAGCTTTTTGTCGTGGAAAATATTATCCAGATTAAAATTTGACAACATGGCAACGTCTTTCCAGCTCTTTAGGTTTTCTGTACTCGACGAAAGTAGGTTCAGGAGTTTATACTGTTTTTGTTTTTTTTCTTCTGCAGCTATTTAACGACCAAGAAACTTTGTTTTTTTTTGCGCTAGTATTGTGAGTCTTAAAAATACAAAAAAAACGAAAATGGTTTCTATCTAAAATATGACGATACCTGCTTCTCATTCTATCATCTTTCTCCCAGCAATTGCCTACAGAGCAATTCAACAAACCACCAGCTTTGGGTCAAAACTTCTTCCCTTCTTCCGAAGTTTTAGCCACTTTACCGAACGACGGACCGGGGAGTGCGTAATTTCTGCAACACAATCTCTGCACAACTCTCAAACTACTTGAGCTGCTTCGACCCCTTACCGTTGGTAAAGTCATTTTCCCACGAGCAGCATGAACCTGCCGGCCGCTCATCCCAAACACTAACATCGTCCAAACGCACACACATCCACACATTGCTGCTTTATGTGGCGTCAGTAGAAAAGGATCGGTTTACAGCGGTAGAAAACAAAACAAAACTTCCACACCGTCTCAGCGTTGTTTTAAATTTGCCGCCACGATTAAACCTCAGCCCGAAAAGGTAAGCCAAACTCAAGACGATCCTGAAGACGAACCTTTTCTTAATAAGAAAATCATGCGGCGAGTAACAAAAGGGCCGATGGTGCTGGTGCGTCATCAAGTTGCATCAACCGCAAACAGGGCGGTGGCCTTCACTGCGGTAAAACTAGTCAGGAGAGAGTTTGCCGCTACTAGTAAGTCATGTCGGCATCGTGCTGTGTTTTCGTATGTTTTATTCTCTCCAAACGAGTGTACATTACACACTCTTATCTGGTGTACGCGTTCGTTGGTGTGTGAGTGTCTACAATTTATATTTTTAAAAATAAAAAAAAACCAAATCGTAAATTGCCAAACAAGTGAAGGCAGAGCAGTTTTAAATATTTAAATTGGACTCAAACCAACATACCACCAGATGTTCTGAGTTGTGTTTGGTAAGCTTATTAACTGTTATGCATTAAACACAAAATCTTCGTCACTACCATCCGACTGCAAATCGTAGCACACTTTCTTTCCTCATTAAATGATTGAAAGTCGTCGTTGGGCGCATACTTCCTGCTCATTAATTCTAAAGTCAATTACAATCTGTCACGCTTCTCCCGAAACAGCTACATCCGGAGCACGGCTACACAGAACAACATTTTTTGCAACAATTTACCCAACGAAACAGCATCTCATCGTACATCAGCAGTAGGGCATCTGTTTTTCCACCGTCTGTACATCCTCCGACAACCAGTTACCATCTCTAACTACCCCACTTTGCCAAACTTTCATTCAAAGATGAATCGTACCTACCAACACAACACTCCAGTGGACTTGGAGCTTGGAGTTTTATTATTGAATCGCACGCACATTCAACACATCCGCCACTTATCATCGCGCAAACCCACGTACCGTAACGTGAGCCGATTAAAGTTATGAATTCTTCCCGCGAAAACTGCCGCACACGGGCAAGAAGCCAGCTTGCAGTACAACAACGCGGCGGCTCAGTTGTTTGGCGGCTAACCTCCGGAAGAGGTGCGTACCGTTGACAAGCGACAGCACTTCCGGCGAACTTCTCCCGCTCGTTGTAGGGCGGATGAAGTTGTACAAATTCCAGCAAACCCACGCGAAATCTTCGCTGGAGCGACCGGAACGTGAAAACCCCGGTAGAACAATTTCTGCCCCACGGTTCTAACGTTCGCCCGGCTCGTGAACTCGTAGCCAAACGTAATCGTGAAGCAGGCGGTGAAGCAGAGGTGGTGGTCCGTTTTTCCTACGGCAAGCTACATTCTAGCTTTCTTGTGCAGTATCTTGCCAATGGATGAAGGCCCGTTTGTGGCAATAGTTTAGCAGTAGGCCGAAGACTGCCGTGCGGATGATAAACTTTAACCCAGCGGATGAACGCCTCGAGGGTAGAAGATAGCCAAAACTAAGGAGCAAATTTTGTTAACGTCAATGTTTCGCCACAAGTGAGAGAAGAACTAGAAAAAGGTTTAGATGATTTATTTTTAACGAAAAGTGTGTACAAAGAAGATTTGGTTGTTTAATCACAGAAAAAAAACCCTTAAAAACTAGATTGGCAATTTATTGATATAAATAAATTCTTTTCACTTGCATCGTAACTGATTGAAACACGTAGCAATCCTTCTAAAAGCCTTTTCATCGCATCCAATACACAAAACCACACTCAGGCCTTTCCCTCGGCTTTTCATTGTTAATCGTTCGCAAAGTGCGTCTCGATTCAGGTGAAACCAATCAAGATACAATCGCGATATTCACGGTTTTGGTGGAAAATGGTTCATGGAGTTCGTTTTAAGTTATAGTATCGCTTGGATTTGTATTTTTTCACACAGCCCTTGCTCAGCATACGCTCGCGATAATAACACAGATAAAACAACAAAAATCACCCAAAGCGCACAAACGTTGATGATGTCCTTTTTAAAAGCATTACAAGGAGGCACGTTGATTCGGATAAAATGTCGCATTTGCCAGTGAGTGGTAGATGGTAAATATGGTAGCAAAAATACTTCCCAAAAACCAAGGTCATTCCGTTAAACGCTTGGACGACGTAAACGGAAGACGACAGCTGTGCCGGTCCAGTGCACGATTCTGGCACTTTTCCGACAACGGTTGGCTTTGTGTGTGAGTGTTCCGATTTTTTTGCTCCTCTTCTTGTGCTTCTTTTTCTTACCTTCGACATAGCTAGAAGAAAGCTGGTTACTTGGCCGTCATTTTCGATGGCATCGGTAGTGTTGTCATGCATCGCCCACCAGCAGCAGCAGCTTGGCGTTGAGAAGAAAACGCGAACGTGAGAAAGGCTCCAAAAAAGGCCTTCTCCGCGAAACAAAACGAACAAAAAAACACACACACACACCTCGAAAAGACCACCCCAATAGCATGAACGTCCAACGAACAAAAAAAAAAACTACGCGAAAGGCCACATCGCCAACTGCCAGCGGCATTTAAAATGAATGGCACTGGGAAAGCAAAGATGAAATTTAGCACCACGATGTCGTGCTGAATTTTAAGTGCCACTCCTGTGCGTATCGTCCATCGTCCATCGGGGAAAGTTGCACGTTCCGTTTCGAGGGAGCAAAAAGGTGAAAACCCAGCGCACTAACCAGCGTACAGTATTAGAAGCAAGCAGCAACAGGCCGCCTGCTTCAGCCGCGTCCGTATCGGAAAACTGGAACAAAAAGACTCGTTTCGGTGGTCTTTTTTTTTTGGGAAGGCGAGCAACAAAAAAACCTTACGTCACCGAACGGAGTCCAAAAGTCTGGGCGCCCTCAATTGCTTGTGCAGAGCGCGCGTAAAGTGGTAGCGACACGAGAGACAAAAAAAAACGCCGTACGCAGAAATTTGCGCCAAAGTCGTCCTTGTTCGAGACTTGCTGGCTAGGTTTGGTGACTTTCAGAGTAGAAAAAAGGCGCCCTGGAAGGACAAAAAACAAGCAACTCGGCAACTGGACAAGCCTATAAAGGAAAGCGGCTTGGCTTCAAGGCAGATGAACAAATCGGGCCAAATTTTTACGCTTCGCACGAAATTTTCCTCGAGCGCAGATCGGCGACTCATGGCCAATTTTCTTTCCGTTTCACTACTGTCAGACCTTCCTATCCCGGTGCCTAATTTTCACTTTTCGAATGGTGCCACTACTGCTACTGTGTTTGCTGCTGTGTGCGCCCGTGTGAAAGATGTTGGCAAAATATTAATAAAGCATAGCGCAGATCCATCGTAAACGTCGGCAAGAGTCAGGATTATGCGGTTTGAAACGAACAAAACGGAGTTAAGGAGGAAAGAAAGTGACAGCACTCACATGGATAACCACTCCAAAGTAGCTGACCAAAGAAACAAAAACTGATTCTCCACTTCAAACGCGGGAGTCTGGTGTTCCTTAACAGCTCGGTAGCATATACTGTTCCCAGGGTGTAAGAATCAACTGCAAAGATTTTAAAGCACCAGTTTGTAGAGGTTCTGAACACACTTAGAAAAAGAATTGAAACATATAATGCAAGAGCAAAATTTGCCTTCTGTGCCGCTAAAATTAACATCCACATTGACGACCTTCGTTGGAGGAAAATACAGAAAAAAACAAACGCAAGGATCTACCACCCCAAGCAAATGGTTAATAGTGTACAGTCGGACACTCGACCAATGTGCCGGGTTTGCCCTTTTACGTTGACTCAAGCCGTACGTCTCGTTTTATAGCGCCACTTAAACGCACATGCTAGCCGCCGGCAGCAAGAACCACAGGAACCGCTCCCGGGAACGAAAAGATCCAACAGCTCCGCAAGACGAAAGAAAGCAGCGCTGGGCAACGGGACAATGTGGTCGAAAGGTTCCTTCTTCTCGTAAACCTGTGAAGTGGCATGTTTTCTAAACGATGCTGACCAGACGCGCGACCTTTTCCAGACGTAATTTGAACCTTTTGCATAGTGCAAGATTAAATTAAAATTAGAAACACAAAAGAAACACACGTTTTACCGAAGTAGCTTTAAATCTAGTGTAGCAAACTAGTTTGGTTTTGGTTTGCGATAGATATTTTAAATTATTTTAAACGTTTAAAGAAGGACGCGCTGGAAATTGAAGAAATAATACCAAATTCATTATCGGAAACTTTTAACTTCTTTTGTGTATTTAAACAACGTATTAGTATTTTTTTTGATGAATTTAAGATGCTTAATTCTAATTAATTGAATCCTAATTGTTTCAACTATTCAGCCGGAATCTTTTAAATTTGATTGATTTGGAATCTACCGACTTCAGGATTTTCTAGATGAATTAGTTCGAACGATTTATGAATTCTCTTTATGGGACATTTTCAGATTAAACCAAAATCTGTTGCTCTTTCTCAAGTACTTCAGTCCATTCAGTTATTTTCTGGCATTTCTGAAACACTGATGTTCTTGTTGTAACATATTTTTGCGCGAAAAATTGCTTGAATGGTGTCCAAAATGTGCAACAGATTCCAGTTCTGGACGACTTCAGTTAGACAAAGTTTGACCAGCTTCAGCCAACCAACCAATCGTACTATACTACAGTTGGATACACCTATTGGCGATTTATAGTTTTGCCAGTTTTCCGTAAAAACTAGCCCATTTTCAGCAGCCAAACGTCAACATACTTGTTTTTAATATGGCTTATGTCATAATATACCTCATTATTAGCTAATCACGAAAACTTTTCATCTAGGGTGACAGTGACGAACAATACAATAAGACCACCTTTATATACGACTTTAAACTACAGCTTACAATACTTCTACTAGGTATAACCGTACCAAAATTTGGTAACACGGCCATGTTTTTGTACAAAAATGTTCAAATCATTGCTAGAAAATTATTAACCAAAAAAAAGTAACAGATTTTCGGTAAAAACAAAACAAAAGACTTTTTAATTACCAGAACTGACCCACATATAAGTTGATAATAGCGAAGAGGAGATGCCCAAAACATAAACAAAGCACATATGTCAAAATATTAAAACTGAACAATTGTATTATTTTATAGTCTAAAAGCCTAAAGTTTTAATTAGAATGGCAAAAAGAGACTATGATCATCTTAAGATTTGCCTGAGGAACATTTAAAATTAGAATCATAACTTTATTATTATGTTTTCTACAATTGTTAATGGTCTTATTCTGCTGTCCGTGGCTGTGAAGCGGTACATGATTATTATTTCACAACAGCTAACTTCCACAATCACAATCAGCGCTGTGCAAAACACTTATTGAATTTTATATCACACTTAAATCTCTAATCTAATTATTTTCTCTTTTTCTCTAGTCACAAGACATGGTAAATCGAATATATCTCCAAGAAAATGCCCTCAAACGCGTCATCTTATTTAATTTGCTCAATTTTAATCACTAAACCAATCATCATAAACCATGGAATTGCAATAGAATATATTATCAATAGAACGTACAACGAACGTTTTATGTGCCGGGTTTTCAAATTTCAAACATCTAGCCCATTTGAGAAACAAAAAACCAACCATACAACAACATCAACGAGCACCCAGAGCAGTGTGGCTCTACCACCACTAACTCAATGGCTCCGATGAAAGCCAAAGTCGACTAAAAAGGCAACCATATCATGATTAAAATAACCTTCGCATGCATAATCCAGCCCGGCACCAGCGGTCACGAACGGCCGGGCGAAGAAGCTCATCATCGGCAGTCTCAAAGCCCCCGAACGAAGGCTGGAAAATTATGAATAATCCATTGTATAATGCACTTTCCACGGGGATGCGCCGTTGGTAGAAGCGAGTGAGAGAGCTAGCCAAACGGATGATAGAAGGGAATAATTTCCCAAAACAAAAAAGAACAACAAGGACGAGAAACAACTTTCCAGAGCCGCGCTAAGAGCTGTGAAAGAATGCTGTCGTTAAGGAGACCTCATGAGGAGGAAGAGAAAGAGAGAGAGAGTGACGGAGCTTTAAGTTGTCTGTAATATATTCCAACCTTCTACGACACACATGCACATCCTAAGGAATTGAATTAATTTTCTCGCACATCGTAGCGCGGACTTAGCGACTTATTAGCTCGCATCCCAAGCAAAATCATACAACATTTCCCACGCCCTAAAAAAGGGACGCACATAAACAAGGACACAACGTAACGCATGCATGGTAACGTGACGGCACACACCGGTCCCCATTTCGAACTGTGGACAGACAGGACGCTAAAGTTAGCTTTTCCTTACTGGGTCAGCCAGCTCCTGCTAGTGTTCCGGCAAAACGGATCCGTTTCTTTGCCAAACAACCGTTCAAGTCACGTCAGCGGCTAGCCAGGCACGAACGGTGAGGTGACTTTTATTCACCCGGGCGAAAGGAAGACCTAAAAAACAAGCTATACGATGGGAACAAACCCGCGGAGCACTCGTGGAAAACTGAAGCGAAGATGGAAAATGGTCACGGGCCCGGCTCATTAGTTTAGGCGTGGTGGCGCGTTCGAAGTGTGTCTGTCTTCTGGGACTCACGTCGCTGCCACCTACCTAGAAGCAACGGAAAACTTCTTCCACAACATGACTTCTCCCTACTACCCTCACACACACACAAACACACATACACACGCGAACTCCGATGATGGTCCATTGGGATTGCAATGGCGAAAGTTTCCTTTTTATCTCCTTTATTCCCACCACGCCCGTACTTGCCCGTGCATCATGGTGGAAGGCCCCAAAAGTTGCTCCTTTCCCAGGCCACAAGAAAACGCAGGAAAATGTGAGCTCCGAACGAACCGCAAGAGTTATGAACGGACCTTCTCATTCGGAACCAAGGCCGTAGCGATGGCGGGGGAGGGTGCGTGGCGTGATGGAAAATCGATAAAGGTGAAAGATTTTGCCACTGCATCAGCAAACGCGCCATTACATTACGCAAATTCCCGGGGCCCACAAGAAATTCCGCGCACTAATAATCATTCATGATGGGCTACCGAATGATATTTATGCTCCCGTGAGAAATGCTTGGAATATGCCCGGGGAATGAGAGATGGTTTGGGCGGCAGAAGCAAATGAAAACTTTGAAAACGCAGCCGGGAAAGTGGCAAGAAAGATCGCCAAAGCGGTTCAATGTGCTTTAGTGAGAAATTTCCGACATTAACAAACAAACTAACTGAACATACTTTGAATATAATTTGATAAATATTTTTAACTTAATTGTCACAAGTTATGGCTACCGTCGGGTGACTTTAATTTCTTTAATTGCACCGATTCGATTCTACCAATTTAAGTTATGCTACCCATGCTAGTTCCAACAGCTACAATTAACATGAACCTACTTTAACGAGACTGGCTGCCAAATTGTTTCTATATCTTCTACTCGCTGGCACATGTCGACAAGACGCCGTACCTTTTTAGTCATTTTGTTTGTGCAACCAATATCGTTAATCGAATCCTTATCGCAAAAAGCTCGATCCATCACACCAAGTTGAACAAACTGAAATTGGGTATTGGGCAGCATGATAAATTGATTTCAGTCACGAATTCCGAATGAATCCAGTTGATTAATACATTTCACCTGATGCTCGGGAAGCACGGAGGGATGTACGTTTTGGAAACTTACGCTGTGAAAGAATGCTGTCGTTAAGGAGACCTCATGAGGAGGAAGAGAAAGAGAGAGAGAGTGACGGAGCTTTAAGTTGTCTGTAATATATTCCAACCTTCTACGACACACATGCACATCCTAAGGAATTGAATTAATTTTCTCGCACATCGTAGCGCGGACTTAGCGACTTATTAGCTCGCATCCCAAGCAAAATCATACAACATTTCCCACGCCCTAAAAAAGGGACGCACATAAACAAGGACACAACGTAACGCATGCATGGTAACGTGACGGCACACACCGGTCCCCATTTCGAACTGTGGACAGACAGGACGCTAAAGTTAGCTTTTCCTTACTGGGTCAGCCAGCTCCTGCTAGTGTTCCGGCAAAACGGATCCGTTTCTTTGCCAAACAACCGTTCAAGTCACGTCAGCGGCTAGCCAGGCACGAACGGTGAGGTGACTTTTATTCACCCGGGCGAAAGGAAGACCTAAAAAACAAGCTATACGATGGGAACAAACCCGCGGAGCACTCGTGGAAAACTGAAGCGAAGATGGAAAATGGTCACGGGCCCGGCTCATTAGTTTAGGCGTGGTGGCGCGTTCGAAGTGTGTCTGTCTTCTGGGACTCACGTCGCTGCCACCTACCTAGAAGCAACGGAAAACTTCTTCCACAACATGACTTCTCCCTACTACCCTCACACACACACAAACACACATACACACGCGAACTCCGATGATGGTCCATTGGGATTGCAATGGCGAAAGTTTCCTTTTTATCTCCTTTATTCCCACCACGCCCGTACTTGCCCGTGCATCATGGTGGAAGGCCCCAAAAGTTGCCTAAAAAAAATAAAGTGTTTTCGTACAGTTCGTGAGAATTTAGTAACATAATATTCTATGAGCTTTAATGCTCCTTGCTAACTCAATAATGTTAAGGAATGTTAAACTGTATAATACTAGGCTTTGTGCATGTTCAAGATTTAACGCTGCTCTTTTTGTAGACTAAATCACCTGACTTACTAATGGATGGACGTACTAAAATTTACTAATTTCCTAATAACAGCTGGCGATCCATTACACATAATGATGAGTGAGAATATGTTAATAATAGTCTAACCTCACAAAAAAAAACAAACGAATTTAAAGCTAATTCACCGAGCCGTTGTTTTAACATACCAAAATGCAATTACTAGCGTGCATCGGAACTGTGGAGTCTAATTAAAAGCCAATCATGTGCAACGATTCGTGCTGCAAACTCACACACCGGACGCAATTGAGAGTAGCCGACAAAAAGCACCACTATACACGCACACCATTGTAAACTAAATACTTTCAATTATTCCACACGATTGCACCATTGCGTCAAACATTAGCCCAAAATTTACTTGTAATTAAACAACTGCCTCCGCTGCTGCTGCTGCTGTCTAGCGGTTTTCATTATCAGACGACAATAAACCAAAGCAAAAATGAGATGAGTTGACCTCAAAAATGGGGCATCGCTCGTACCAAAACATTAGTGCTCGAGTCGAAAAGGGAGAAACGCCATCTCGTTTTTTGCAGCGGTCATACCAGTTATGTGTTTAATTTCTTTAACCAACCGACTTTAGACGACTTGAGAGAAGACGATCTGTATTTAATATGATGTGCGCCTGCTGGTTCCCGGCCGTTGTTGGTTGTCAAAATAAAATTAACTATCATTTCATTACCAACACACATACAGACACATAATGATCAAGCCCAAGTCCCGTGTCTGCCCAAGTCCAAGCCCAACAGAGCATGCCAGAAATGGCGCGGCAAGTTATCAGATGGTCAGAGTTCGACTGTGCCGTGCCAGAATCCCATCAGAATTTCATTGTTATTTTTCAGTTACACGAAAGTTATATTAAATTTTCTCACTCTCGCATCCTTTCCTCCATACCCCGCCCTCCTGCTAGCCCATCTAGGTCCATATCACACAGTAACAACGAAAAAGCTAACTTTTCACTCGTAATGTGTTTTTTCTCTGTTCCCTTTCTCGGAATTTCCTTCCAACCGCACACGGCGTTGCTTTCTGATACTCATCAGAATCGTTGCCATTTTCTTCCAATCCAACACTGACGACGTCGAAGCCGCGTTTCTCCAGTTTTCGGAAAAGGCCTTAACTTTCTTCGTCAATTGCTTCGGGCTATTGGTTTGTGTTGTGAAACTGTTTCCCCGCACAGTATCGCGCACACACACACACGTGCAGGAGAATATAACAAGAAAACATACTTTTACTTATGTTTCGCCTGTATGAGGTTGTTCGCAAAATGTTGCCCTGAAGAAATGAACTCGACACCAACACAACAACTGAAAAAGGTAATTCGGAAGGGCGCAGGATATAAACAACTAGCATGAGGCGTACTGTAGAAAAAAAAAGGCTAAAAACTTCTTCAATACCAAGCTCTCTTGCTCTCTCGCTTGGTAACTTGGAAACAATTGCAACCGAAGAGACGAGGCCCTAGTGCATACAGACGCTAAGTTTCCAAACTGTTTTACCAGTGACGGTGAAACACGGGTTCCGATACGGAACAACAACACTTTTCATGTTCCGAAGCCGAAAAACGGCGAATAAATGCAAGTAAAAAGTGCGGTTTACCCGTGTCGAATGCAGCTAGAAGAAACTGTTACATTGAAGCAGAACAATGATGATGTCCAACAAGTCGCGTGCCTCAACTTATTAAGATTTGTTTAGAAAAAAAGATAGTTGACTCCCGAAAGTGAAAAGACGAACTTTTATCTGTCAATCATAACAGAAGCTTTTTCTTTGTGAATTTCTGAACAATTGAGGCTAAATTTCTGTTTAACCAGGAACTCTAACTTCAAAACATTAAAACGATTACAAGCATCTAGCATCTTATCCACCGTAAGTGAGACATTATTTGAGAAGAATTTTACAAAACTATACATTGATGTCACTAAAGGGTGCTTAATATAGTAAGGATATTTAACAGTGTGACTGCAGTGCATTTGATGTGCTTAACACATCATAAGATTCAAAGATAATCAATCTAGACATAAAATGATATCTTTCGCACATATTTTATTTTTAAAAAAACACACACACACAAAGCACAACAAATTAAAGCATAGTTAATGGCATCATCGTATAACGCAATATTGCTCACAATAAATCAAACACAAAATGACTCATCGAAACCACCATTACTTAAGCACCTTTTTACAAACATTTCCATTTCCAATCCATTACAGGCTTACAGGAAGAACAGCCACCATACAACGAGCAGAGAAATTAATTCCCCCGTTCGCGTATTATTGTCCATTGATAGGCAACCATGCACACTTTCTAAACACTTTCGACGACGAAAATTGAAATGATACGCCCAGAACCGGCCGGAGAATCGCTAAGAACTTGAGGCTTTGATCTCATCCGGTACGCGAGCTTTTTGGCCGAACGGAGCGGGCGGCACGAATCGGGCTGGCGGGTACATTTTACAACAGATTTCCCTTTCATCTTATCGTTACCCCTTAGGGGGTTGTGTTTTTTTTGCGTTGTTGTTTCCCTCTTTGCTTACTTTCAATTCCCGCACAACGGGCCAAAGCACAAGTGCGCTAAGTTTTGAAGATGATGATTTTACTCTTAAAGGTAACTTAAACGTTTCAGCATTTTCATAACATTGAGGTGCACTATGAAGGGGAAGAAGGTGGAGATGGAAATCAGTCTGCAAAGCAGCACGACCGGAAATCGCTCCATTTTCCTGTGCCTGAACCGGCATCCGGTCTCAGGACTCGGGTAGGCTTTATTCCTCGGCTTTTTCTCTTTCTCCGATGTGGAATTGAAAACAGTCATGGCATGAAATTGCTTTAAAATATAAAGAACAGAGCAAAGCCCCGTTGTAGCCTGTCAAGGGCGCCACGATCGAAACGGAAAACTGTGCGGGAAAACTCCCAATGGCAAGCTTACTACTACGTTTCACCATTTTATTGCGACTGCATTACGATTGGTACGATTGGGCGCTAGTGGGGATGGGGATCGTAAAACCTGATGCTAAGAAAAACCCTTCTAATTCACTGCAAACTCATTTTAGCCGACAAGTTTTACCGAGCTGGTGCGCCGTGTCAAACAATCCCATAAATATAAACCAGCCAACCAAAGGTTGCGGTGGTGTGAAGCAGCTTGTTGTAATCTGGAGCAAATTCTTTCGCCGAACAATATTGGGCATAAAGTTAAAAATAAATTTCCCTTTTTTCGATTCCTGCTACCTAACCACGCGATACCATCGAGATAAGGGCAGAGGCAGAAGATGGAAATCATTTGTTCAAATACGGTTTTTTTCCCGGGGGACCACTTTGCCCCCGGTGGACCACTCGGAACGTGTGCTTTTGACGCACAGTTTTTCCTTACGCCAAATGCACACCGGAACGTAAGCGGAATCAAATAAAAACAACTTGCATCAAAACAAGCATGACAGCTTATCAGAGACGAGAGCATACCCGGATTATGATCAGTAATAATAGCCCGTGGCACGACACCGACGAACCCGGTGCTTGGTCCATTCTCCAATGTGTATGAAATATATTTCCAAAACAAAAGCAACACATCACAGTTTTTCTTTAACAACAATTATAATTGAAATCTAAGCACGATGAAATGTAACATTTAATTACACTCCATACTCTCGGTACACACCTGCGACTGCTGAGCTGTCCAACACGTGAAGCAAATCATCTTGATGGGGCCAGCTGAATCAATAAAATTACCTCCACATATTGGGTGGCCGCTAATGGCCACGCAACATTTGCTCACATGCCCACCGAAAGGGCGCACTGGAATTCTATCCGAACCGCACTAACCTCAACACTCTCCCGCCCCGCTCGATAACGGCTCGGTTTGCTGCTAATGGTCTCGATAAATCCGATCTAATTAAGACACACTCTAGGTCCTGGGTGGAAAACCGCAAACGGTGGTAGCCGGAGCATACCGGTTTCGGTGGAAACGTGACGAAAGGTACCGGCCTGCACCCGGATGGTTCGGGTTGGATGGACACACGAGCGGACAGCAGGATCGGTGAAATATTTATTACAGTAATAAGTCCTATCAGTCGTCGTAAATCAGTCCTTCTTCGATCCACACTGGCTGTCGGTGTCGTCTTACCCATCTCAGCTCCCCAGGCTTTCGCTTGCGTTTTCGTCCGGATATCGAATGAATTCGATTAATTATTCCATCGACACCGAAACCCAACCATGCTTGCACCGAGAGACTCATGATGGGGTTTGGTGGTCTCGTCCTTCGATGCGTGCTGATTCATTCAACAGCCCATTGGCACTTTCCGATTCCGACCACAGAAAATCTTATCCGGTGGTGTTTCTTAACCCCGGGTTGGAGTGATGAAAATCAATGCCCGTTGTGTTGCCGGGAAGGAAGAAATCTCGTCCCCAATTCGTACGGAAAGCAGAAAGGATTGTCAAGCAGAATGTCATACTCCGCCACTAAGGGTGATGAAAATGCATCGCTCTGCTTGAGTGTTTCCACTCGTAAAGGACACTCAAAGGACACAGCGCTACGGGAGGGAAACACCATATGGTGCTAGTATCCCGTTGATTTTGACCGTTGTCAGCTAAAAGACGGCAAAAGGAAACTCAGGAAAACCCAGCAGCGAACACAAACACACTCACACAATCACACGAAAGGGATTGAATTTCACATCCATCAAATTATGCACTCACACACATAAAAGTTTTACCCAAAGTAAGCTGTATTGGTGCACCGAACGAGGAAAGTAAATGCACCACTAGCCTACTTTTCTTCTATCTTGGCACAGTTGCGTTCCTGACACACTTTTTGGACAACCCGCACACAGCTTCGCACAGGGACAAAACAGCTCAATTTTTGCAGGAGTATTTTCGACTACATTTACCCGATTAAAATAATAAATTCTGAAAAATGGATGCATAATTTTTACTCAACTGGCGCTACTTACAAAACCACAATCTCTCGTACGTTGCTTCCTTGTTTAAGCGCCTTCTAAGGATTTGCCTCTCGCTCGCGCTTTCTCTCGTGCTCTCCTGCGAGCGAGCGATTTACTTGGCTAAAATTATAGTAGCTTTCTGATTGATTTTTAACGCACCACAAATTCTGATTTAAAGCTTCTTTTCTTTTCTTCACACTTCGATAGGCAACACTAAATTTTCCCCAACACTACTCATACTTCCCTTCGCACCGGAAACCGGAAACTGCCCGGTGCCGTTTAAGGGATGAAGGATAGATGGGTGATAAATGGTTAACACTTTTACGCACAGGAACGGTGATGGGTTAGGAATGCAAGGAAACAGGGAAATGCACACTTTTTCATTCCCTTGCTTGATTACGATTGAAACACCATTTTTTTTACAATTACAAGCACATTAACTACACAGCACACATCGAGAAACATACATACATACACTGCTTATGCAAACTTTATACACACGCACACGTCGTACAAAAACACTCTGGTGCTTTTCTCCACCACTGCACAGGAAGAAATTGCGGCAAACGAACTTTTCAACCAAGTAACGACCGGGACGATTTGCTGCTTCCGCTGTGGCTGTGGAAATTCGGTAGCCTCCGTTTAACCTTCCTTCTAAAATTCTGCTCTCTAAACTCTAAAAACACACGCGATTTAAAACAACTATTTAGCGACAACGAAAACTAGAGACAATTGTGAGCTGCATTGTATCTGTGATAAGGTTTGAAGAGAAAATAAAAACATTAAAAATGTTGTGTAGCAGTTAAAAAACCTCGTTCAAATTAATATTTTGGGTGGTAGAACTGAATTGCGAAATTTAGCATAAGTCTTGCTGGCAACTTCTGGTGAAACTTGAGCGAGGCACAGATGAGAGAGCGAGAGTGAGTGAGAAAGCATTTTATACCAAAATAGCGACACAGCAGTACGTTGAAATGCAGGAGTAAAACGATAATTACGAGAAATTATATAGCAACGTAAGCAATAAACCGTAGCTTGTATCCTATTAAACTAAATCGTTGATGAATTCACACTCCATAATATGAATTAAATGCAATTTTCCTTGTCGAATTTGCATCAGCGAGTCGCTTACACAGTGCGCCATCTCACTCTAAACAAATCTTGTTTTGACATTTCCCACATACGGCACTCCCATTAACCACTTGTTTCGGTAGCCGAAAAATGTTAATAAACACGGTTCATCGACGCTTTCCTAGCGAGCTGTGACTGGAATTCGATAAGTTTCTTTCCATCCCATCAAGTTCACAGGAAGAAATTGCGGCAAACGAACTTTTCAACCAAGTAACGACCGGGACGATTTGCTGCTTCCGCTGTGGCTGTGGAAATTCGGTAGCCTCCGTTTAACCTTCCTTCTAAAATTCTGCTCTCTAAACTCTAAAAACACACGCGATTTAAAACAACTATTTAGCGACAACGAAAACTAGAGACAATTGTGAGCTGCATTGTATCTGTGATAAGGTTTTGAAGAGAAAATAAAAACATTAAAAATGTTGTGTAGCAGTTAAAAAACCTCGTTCAAATTAATATTTTGGGTGGTAGAACTGAATTGCGAAATTTAGCATAAGTCTTGCTGGCAACTTCTGGTGAAACTTGAGCGAGGCACAGATGAGAGAGCGAGAGTGAGTGAGAAAGCATTTTATACCAAAATAGCGACACAGCAGTACGTTGAAATGCAGGAGTAAAACGATAATTACGAGAAATTATATAGCAACGTAAGCAATAAACCGTAGCTTGTATCCTATTAAACTAAATCGTTGATGAATTCACACTCCATAATATGAATTAAATGCAATTTTCCTTGTCGAATTTGCATCAGCGAGTCGCTTACACGGTGCGCCATCTCGCTCTAAACAAATCTTGTTTTGACATTTCCCACATACGGCACTCCCATTAACCACTTGTTTCGGTAGCCGAAAAATGTTAATAAACACGGTTCATCGACGCTTTCCTAGCGAGCTGTGACTGGAATTCGATAAGTTTCTTTCCATCCCATCAAGTTCGTTCCAGAAGAGACAACTTTTCACTAATTGTGCACGTCCCGCACCAGCGAAATGGTACCAGACGCTGCAGAAACATCCCGACACACGCACACACATTTCAAACGGGTGAGAACGACACGAATAACAGCCGCACGGACGTGTTTGTCACTTGCTTTTTACGGTCCAGCAATGGTAATTCGATTACACCGCACATTCCCGGCCAGTACAGCCCAGTTCTTTCACCTGTTTTCACCTGTTTTCTTTCAAGAACGCTCCCGCACAGAACCTGCTGACCGAAATGCGAAACTTCTTCATCGAATTTTATCTGTCAGTTTGGGTAACGTCCGACGCAGACGCTTGACCTTGCAGTCAACTTTGCTCTCTCGCTCGTTTGTTGCCCGTGCGCTCTCGCTCTGCCGACCGTGCACTTGCTCTCGCGAAACGTCTGACGCGTGACGTATCGTTCAAAACGACCGTTGAGAATTCTGACGCACCGTAAAAACCTGTGCGCGTTGGATGCAGGGGTAGATTTCTTTGGAAACAAATTCGAACCGCACCGCAAAACTGAGACACTTCCGTTCACGAGTAAAGTGACCGACAGACTGAGGCGCTCGGTATCACATGATCGAACCTTTTGTGTTCTGCATGGTATGAACGGGATGCACTTCGGATCGGGACCCGACGGAACCGTACATCCGTTTCGGGACGAGTGTGCGCTTTGTACGCGCCCGTAATCATAGGGGAAGAAATTGTGTGTTTTGAATTGATGCAAATGCTGTCAGTCGAAATGTTGGCGAGCTGTTGCATGTTAAGGGTTTTGGAGGGTAGTGTGCCGATGTTGTTATAAAAAAACTGAAAATATAAGGTTTACTGTTAATAAGATTATATTAATTCACAATCAGATAATGGAATAAGGAATTGTATGTAAGTGTTATAAACTATGCTTCTCGAGTTAGGTGCCTTTCGTTGTAATTATGTACATCAGTACATCTGTTATTGCCGTTTGGAAGGATTTACACTGTTGTAGAAACAGGTCTCAGGATCAGATCGCGCAAGACATCCTCACAGTTATTTCTTGTAGAAATCATATTTGGAAATAAAAAATCACTTGCTGATGTAGCAGAGCACCAAGATCCTTCAAAACAGCTAGATTAAATACTTCAATAACGTCAATAAACCAAAACTTTAACATTGAAAACAAATTTGTTGATCCATGTCTACATTTGACCAATAAAAATTGCAAATCACACATTCCAAAGTAAAAAAACTGACAGCATGCTTCTCCCCTGCGTCCTTAGATTTTCCCCATCAACGAACACAAACGCATGCGTGCCCTTAAGCTTCGGGTCGGGTAAATTCCCCTAGGAAAACCGGAACCCAACACCCGAACATAGGTCATTCTCATTCAACCAGACACCGTCAACGTCGTCATTGTCCTCGCCATTTCGTCAACCGGGGTCACCCGAAGGAATCGTAGTCTTAGGGGAAAGCGAAGCAAAACAAGCGGAAACCAGCACGGGAAAGCACGCGCAACCCCTGGTCGCTGCACCAATAAAAGCAAAACGCATCATTATCAAAAAGTGAAACCGATGCTGCAGATCCGTGCCGACAGGCTAGAGCGCAACAAGCCGAACGAACCCTCGCAAAGTACAATGACACTTGGGAGGGTTCCTTCGTGCGGGTTGCGTGAGGCGGCATTTTTCGGGGTGCCCTAGCCCGCACGGGAATTGCGTCGCGTGTTTCGAATTGGGAAAAGTGAAATGCGGATCGATGAGGGTTCCTTTACCTTTCGAATTCGGGCGAACAAGTCATCAGCCACTGACTGCTGTGAAGCAGGATGATATTAATTAACTCGTTACCGAGCAGCAGTACAATGCTTGAAACCGGGAAGGGAAAGATGAAAAATTGGTTTGATAGTTTTCGGTGGAAAAGTTTCAACCCTCACTCAATGAGGTAACGACGAGCGGGAGTTAACCGGGAACGAGATGCTACCCCTAATGAGAGTTCCGAATCTCGACATGAGTTTCCACTCCCGGCAGCTGGGTGGAATACAGTCCGCAATTCTGACGTATGGTTAAGGGTGCGAAGGCTGGGTTTCTGGGTAAAAGTTTTTCCTACACTGGTATCCCTTAACGTAAGAAGTGTTGGTTGCGATGCTTTCGGTTGATAAGAGCGAATAGATTCCCATCGACGAAATCCAAACTAACCAAACAGAAAGTAAAGCTGGAACTGGAAGTTATTCTTGACGATTTATCATCCCTCTGCAGCACGGCAAATAGTGACAACTTTAAATCCTTCTCTATCCATCATTGGAATGCAAGTTTTCTCACCCGTCCCACATGGTTAAAAGTGAACAACCGCAATGGAAATTGGAAAGCAAAATAAATAGAGAGTGAGAAAAAAAACACAAAAATATAAAAGGATTGAGAAATCATAATCAAAGGACATAAATTTATCAACGCCACATGCTCAACACCTTTCCCGTGCGCGTTATGTGGAAAAGCAAATCGAACGAAAAGAAAGAATAGCGAATAGCGAAAAGCGAAGCAAAACGAAAAAACAAAAATTCTACACCACTTCAAAGTTCACATTCGTCCTGTGGCAATCTTCGCCTCGGAATCAGCATTCATTGAACCGTAAGATTGCCGTACCGTGGCTGGCATCGTATCGAGTCGGGCAGTACGGTCGGTCAAATAAATCATTTGGCGTAAAAGTTTGAAAACGCGGTGGCAAATCCAATTCCCCACAATTCTGCAGAATGTCGGTTTCGCTTCGATGCTTTTTTGGATTCGCTTTTCGGCGAATGTTCGCCCTTAATTTAGCTCGTTTCTTCTGTACGTTTTCTCTATAAATATTTTTACCGATATCTACCAAACACAACCCAAACGGAAAGGTCAAATTCCGTCTCAAAGTGAAGGACGGCTAGGAGGAACGCAAATTTTCATAACCACGAAGCAAGGTGACTTGCTTCGTTACATTGACCTCGCACTAAAGCCAGACAAACACTCGAGAGCAGAAAAACGCACCAAGAACTGTGAACCTCGGGGAAAATAAAAAGAAAAACTTCAGACCAGACTAAAACCTAAAACAAAACACCACGTCTGCAGCATCTGTGTGCGATTATTCCGTTCCGATGTTTCCAGGTCACCTCTGCTCGTCTTGCAACGATTCCGTTTTGTGGGATTTAGACGTTGTTCTCCCCTGCCCGGGATACAATTCCTTCCGAAAGGTACCATTCTCGATCGAAACGTACTCCACCTTAGTGGTCAAACTTTGGCTCCTTACGCGGGAGTTTCTGTTTCGAGAACGGTTCGTGTGTGCTTGTGTGACAGAATGTCCTACTCGACACGTTTTCCCTCAACCTTCGTTCGGTTTGCTAATCCGTGTGCCAATGCCGTCCCGTGTGACACTTGTGCATCTTCGTTCTCTAATCTTTCTAACCGCCATCTTCCATGACATCATGACGGGCGCACGTATTCTCAAACCATGGCACCGTCGCCAATTAGTACCGTCGGGCGCACAAATCGAGTCAAGGATCTCGCGCGTCTGTCTGGCGCTTCGTGCAGAAACCACTGTCCCGGCCCTCCTTACATAACCATCGTCTCATGCATCGTTTATGGGATCGTTTTTTCGCACTTTCACATCCATCCGTTTTAGCGTCCTTTTTGATCTGTTCTGTCTCGAGAAGCAGCTTCAAACGGGTCTCGAACGGGACGATGCCAGCCGACAAGGACGCTGAGGACGTGTACGTTCTTCTCGTGCCCTTGTCCTTGGGAGAACGTTTCGGGCTGCTCGAAGCATCCTGCCATTCTATCCGGTGCATACACACCAGACTTTTTGGGACGGTTGTGTGTGTGTGTGTGTTTTTTTTTTCACACAAATCTTATTTATCGCATCACATCCGTTCATTCACCTTCAGGTGATAAGTTCATCACCGTTCAGCACATTGTTCAGAGATTGTGTGTATGTGTGTGTGTGCGTGTGTTCGTGCGTCTACTAACTCGTTTTGAGGTAATTGGGTGCATCGGATTGAATTGTTAGCATGCTTTACGCCTTTGCTTCTTTTATCCCGTAACCATCAAATCAAACCAAACCCTGCAGCAAAGTTGGACGAAGATAAATCTCTCGACGCTCATCCCGAGCTTTTTTTTCATGCGCATCAAGGTAGAAACTTTTGCTGCTTGATAAGGGTGTTTGTGTGTGTGTGTGTGTCTGTGTTTCTGCAGTTTACGTGTATGGGTGTACGTTGTTTTTTTAGATGGAAAATATCGACACTGAGGTCGATGCCGTTTTTGCTCCTGGGCTGAGGATAGGACCGAGATGGGAAAAGAGCGTGCGGGAAGGCGTTAATTGCGGTGGTGGGATTTTTTGTTTAGCACTCCCTGTAGAGCCATGAGTACGGGTTTCATCGTCCCGGGCGGAGATAGACGTTCTGCACGATGCTCGTGCAGCAGCAGCAGCAGCAGCAGCAGCAGAGAATATTTAATTGAACATTCCACGAATTTTAGGTTGGTGGTTTGGTGGTTGTGTTTTGCTGGGTGGGAAAAGAAAAACGAAAACATAATTGAATGTAGCAAACCATCGAGGAGTCGGTCCCTCGATGGGCGCTGGATGTAGAATATCGTAAGTTAACGATCTAAATGCAACGGTAATGGATAAGGATGGGTTTTTGCGATTGGAACAACTTAATAAACGTGCATTAAAGTTAAAGTATGGTTCGGAATGAATTTCATAGTGAATTAAAAATGAAGTCCTGAATTAAATGTTATGTTTCTTTGCTAGTTATGATACACGGCTTTCATGTCTATACAGCGTTTCTTGATAGATCTGCGGCATACGTCAGTTGAAGTTTCATCATCGTCAAGCAAACTTTGGCATGCGGCAATTGAACTGCAAATGTCATATGCATTATGAGACATGCGGGAACTTGAACTTCAAGCAGCGTCAATTGAACTGGACCACTCTAGGAACGGCATTTGGCCCTAACTCGCCTCCTTTATCCATGTGGATGGACATTACAAGACCTTACGATGAGAGTAGTCCAGTAAGATTCTCATGACATGACTGGCCAGCAAGCGAGTCTGATTCGCTGTAGAATAGAGAAATCATCGCGCAGCTCACACAGCTCGTCATTTTAGAGGTTGTAGAGGGATACGAGGCCAACAATCTTTCTAAACATCTTCATTCTTTCTCGTATTATGTGCCGCAAACGCGCTCCGTTCTTGCTGCTCAGTTTACTGACGGGATGCACCGCTGTGGACTTTTTCAGCTCAACGGCCACCTTAACAATTGCGGGCGTGTTTTAGATCTGATATTTGCGAACAGAGCTGTTGCCTCCGTCTTCGCACCACCAATAGTCTGCAGCACACCGTTGCTGGCTATTGATTCATACCATCCTGCGCTTGAGTTGACCCTTCCTGTACCTCGTGTGGGTTTAAATGTCTCTGCGCCAACACCTTGCCTCAACTACGCGCCGACTGACATCAACAGGCTTTCCTTGATGATTTCTTCGTTTACTGCTGGCTTCGAGTGTTCCAGCTACGCCTCTCTTGACCACGTTGTTGACGAATTTGCGCGATTCATGTCACGAGCTCTGAATGAGTGCACGCCGCTTAAGCGCCCTATCAAGCCATCGTTTGCTCCGGGGCCTTCCGCCTTCTATCCTGAATCGTTGTGCTGCCACCATTGCGCCGATCCTGGCTTTGATTTTTCGTCACTAGATGAGCTTGGGTATTTATCCGGCCTGTTGGAAAACCTCGTGACTTGTTCCATTATACAAAAAGGGGGACAAATCCAACGCCAACAACTACCGCGGCATTACATCACTTTGTGCTTGAGCTAAGGTCTTCGAGCTTCTAGTGTACGAACCTCTTCTTGCTGCTGCCTCGAACTACCTTAGCGCTGCCCAACACGGTTTCGTCCCTAGGCTCTCAACCACCACCAACCTGCTTGAGTTTGTCAGCCTTTGTCATAGGACTATCAATGCCGGTGATCAAATAGACGCGGTGTACACAGACATCAAAGCTGCCTTTGACAGCGTCCCACACTCCTTGCTGCTTGCCAAGCTCCAGGCGCTTGGCGTACCCGTGCAACTGTTGGCCTGGATGCGCTCCTACCTCGCTGATCGTTCATACCGCGTGAAAATGGGACCTCATACCTCGCATCGTATCGAAGCTTCCTCGGGTGTGCCTCAAGGAAGTAACCCTGGACCGCTTCTGTTCGTCATTTTTATAAATGACATAACTCGGGTGCTCCCTGCTGGCAGTCACGATCCACAACCATTCTGATCACCTCCGCCTTCAAGCTACTCTTTGTTCTTTCCACTCCTGGTGTTCAAAGAACGGTCTTGATCTGTGCGTCGAGAAGTGTGTTGTCGTAACGTTTACGAGAAAGCGGTGCCCTTTAGTGTATGATTACACATTAAACGGTTCTACCATTGAGCTTGAGCACATTGTCACTAAGGGCAATCAACTGATCGGTTTGCTAAAACAAATAGCTCGCGACTTCACGGATCCGGTTTGCATCAAGATGCTTTACTGTTTTTTGGTGCGGTCGGTTCTGGATATGGTGGCCGTCAGCTTCTCGGTCCCTGGCCCGCCTAGAATCCATCCAGCGGAAAATCACCCGATTCGCTTTGCGATTCTGGAGGGTCCAAGTGAATTATGAAGGACGATGTGCGTTGCTAGGCCTGGAGTCGTTAAATCAGCGAAATTGTAACACCTGGAGGTTGTTTGTTACGGGTCTCCTAGACATCAGGATCGACGCGCCAGTATTACTCGCCGGCTTAAATGTGTACGTTCTTCCTAGACCGCTACGTGCAAGATCGTTGCTCGACATAGAGGTTCACCGTACACGATTCGGCGTATCTGATCCTTTTTTATGTATGTGCCGTGAATTTAACGCTGTCTGTGATCGTCACCAACCGGACATGTCGCGCGCCGCTTTTTACAACATTATTCGTGCTGTGCGTCCGACTTTAGGTTAATTTGTATCTGACAAGTTCAATTGCATGTTTTTATGTAAAATGTAGCTAAATACGCTTCAAGGGGGCCTCACGTGGTCCGTTGAATTTAATAAACAATCAAACAATTAAACAATCTCGAACGCGGTCAAGAAAGTTTCGTTCGTTTTGAATAGAGTTCATGTCTCAAAAGAATAATTGTACACTGAGACTATGAATGTCCTACACAATCCGAGCTTTGTACGTCGCGACAGGTATTTGGGATAGAATTTTCCATTCTATTGTCAGTGCCGATTTTTGACTCCAGATACTATGGAGGACTTCAAAGAAGCGATTAGCTGTATGTGTAACATTCTTCCTTTTTAAATCTGTCCTTCTTAGCAGGGCAGCTGATGGTGCCATCATTATTTTGATTTTCAACTTGTTAATCCCGAGTTTTAGTGCCACATTTTCGATCCTTTGGTAAGCGTAATTTCTTATAAATCTGGTAAGCTTGGCCAGGATTCCAGAAGAACTGATTGCGTCGCATAGTTTTATCCTGGCCATATTGTCTTAAGTGAGATGAAAACCGATAGTTTCTCTCTGATAGTTTCTATCCACTTCTTCGATAAACGGGGCCAGTCGGTGTTGCATAACATCGCTTTAGCTTATCTCACTCCTTCTGTATCTGTATGCAACTATAGAAAGACAACAAGTCAAGGAAGCCAAACATGTGAAGACAGTTTGATGCAGTAATGTCAAAAAATCATTTTTTTGAACAAGAATTACGAACAGAAACACAAGCATAAATAATTCAACGTCCTACCAATCACACATCGTGTCCTGTGTTTCAAACTAACTCAAAGGTTCCTACTGTCAAAAGCGCAAATTTGGCCACGTCATGACGCAACTCGCTGCAATCCACTTGGAGCGGTAATGTTCACACCGGCACCACTTCAGGCATGCAGCAACGGTGCACCTAAACGACGCGTTAAGCCATCATTCAAAGGGCACCACAAGAATGGTCTGATGTGCCAGCCTGAGTAAACTTCTTCAATCAAAATTTTTGAAATGTCGGGCAAAGCAGGAACTGTTTTGAACGTTTTTAGTCATGTTACCTCTTTACGCTTTTGAGACATGGACACGGTATTAAACTATAAAATTCTGACATGCTCTGAAGAATGTGTGAAAAAAACTTCGGAGCTATAACTCCGATTGTGCAGAGAATCAGATTCATCGGGCTCTGGTAGGCTAGGCATGTCATGAGAGTGGCACCGAATGATCTACCCCTTAAAGTGTTTTGGGCTGTTGGCCAGAGGAGGCATAGGCTTGAGAATACAAATTAAATAAATTAAAGATAATTACATATATAAAAGTTTTCAGGGTAACAGTGCCTATATTGCCAGTGCCTATAGTATCTTTTACGAAACAGACTAACAAATGTCGCCGGATGTTTCAACGTGCACAAAAGTTCCTATTCCTATTACATTTAGTACCGTACGATATAAAGCTACCGGATAAAGACCAATTGTAATACTGCTGGAAGAGAACGTGAGGTATTAGGAGTATATTAAGACTTTGAAGGAGATGATTCATTGGGCAGAGAGCACACGTATTTTGATAATGATAACATGATCACGAATGAAGAACATTGAATCAACAGGGGGTAGAGGAGGAGATGCTCTCAGTTAACGGATTCTTCCGGGAATACTTGCATCGTATGGAATTCACCTCATCCCTATCCTATTCTTACTGTGAGAATGTAGTAGCAACTGTGAAGTACGTGATCTTTGAATATTCGCGGTTAGCCCAGGAACAATATTGAAAAACATCAGTCATCCGATGAAACGTCATTAGCGGAGTTGCACACTCATCATAACTCGTCTTCAGCAGAAATGGTTGAAGCAGACGTAGTGACCACGAGTGTCAAATTAGATCAGATAGCAGTAGATGCTTAAGATTTCATCGGAGCAGTATAAACTAATACGTAGCTTTTTCAACTTTTTTTCGTACAAGACAAGTTTACAACGTTCACAACGTTCTTTTGAGTCAGAGGCGGTGTTCAGAGAAGAGGCATGACTTCGCCAACGCAGACACGGAGCTAGAAACGGCTACGGCAACGTCAAGATGGCTTGTATAAGGCAGGAAAGCGCCGTGATTCTCTGATTCTTGAAAAAAGTGCAGCCATATTGGAACAACAATTTTCGTGCCGTTAATTATTGAATATTTAATTTTATCATTCCAGGAGCTGGATTTGGTACAACTTTTAAATCGAATGTTGTACAAGACCCATCTGGACTGATCTTTTATAGTGAGGTCTGACTATTTAACAACGTGATACTAATAAATCTAGTGGGTCATTAGATGGCAGTACCTTACAGGTCGTTAATCCCAGAAGACAAGAGACAGGTCAATGAAGTATCTCAATCTCACAAGCCTTTACGTCCCTTTTGTGAGTGTGTGTTGTTAGTTTAATAAACGTACACTATTTGCATTGAAAGAGAAACGTCAGTGTCACTCAGCAACTAATTGCAACTCATATTTGCATAGAAGATTTTCTCTTCAGTTCTGCATAAAGGGCAATGTTGCGAAAAGGATTTGATGCCGATGCCTTCATGCTGGCAACTGATGTCCACTGGATCAGTACCTTCAATTCGAAACCGTGACATTTCTAATTATTTTGAAACGTATGTTATGTAAAAGTTGAAAATAAATCTCTCAAATTATGTTTTATTGACATTTTTCGGTACATTTTATGATTCATTGATAGTTTTTTCATTCATCTAACAAATAACAAAATATCCTTTCACCTAGAACTAGCCTGTTCCAGAGAAAATGCCTTATGTTGCAGTAGAAAATAAAATTAACCCATTTATAAATGTAATTAGCCCATGACTGTCCACTTCTTTCTTCTTCTTCTTCCTTGGCACTACAACCTCGTGAGGTCTTGGCCTGCCAGCTATTGCTAGCTTTCTGTGACTAAGTTTTACCCGTAGCTGGATAGTCAGTCCTGCGTACGGGGAGGCGGTCCGCCGGGATTCGAGCCCCGGTCCTGCCGTGTGAAGACCGGCGCCGCTATCGTATACACCACCGGGCCGCCCCATGACTGTCCACAGTGACAGTTAATTAAAAATTTAAAATAATTTGAAAGTAAAACAATAATGAAAAAACCCTTTCCACACCCTGGCCAAAACTACAATACATTGCTCAATTCACTCGTGTTGCATTGTTCCTGCTTCGACTGTCAATCAACCTACAGTGTTGTGCAACAGAAACACTTACAATGAACTGTTTTTATGCAAATGTTTCCTTCCACCTTCAAATGCTCACAGCTGCAAGCAATCGTTGTCCGTAGTTTATCGGAATCTGGTACACCAGATTTCCACCGTTACAACCGCTCCAACCGACACTAGCATCCATAATGACACGCTACAAACATTATCCTAAACGATATCGTCCAGCAATTCGTCCAGCACCTTCGGACGAATGTATCCCATCTTCCAGCATAGCAAACAGCACATCCTTTCGGTATTCATCCGCATTACCAGTCGTCCAGCATGCGAATCTGTCGCTCGTAGTTTATCCGTTGACCGCGCGATTCGATCTCCGTCTTTGACGCATCTCGATAGCTTGATCGCAATCGCCCAGTGGAAGGATGGTTGCGCCGGTCGAGGAAAGTAAATATTGTCCGGCAATAAATTTCCATCCTCTCCAGCAAACGTGGCTTCGAGCATGACCATTGCAAATGGCTGCTGAGCGTTAGCTATCTTCGGGGTTGAACGGTCCTTTTGGTTAGAGTTTCCAATGCGAGCGGTGCCAGTGAAGCGGAAGCACGTTTGGGCACGTGTTAGTTTTTCCAAGACTTTGGAAAATAAAGCTCCTTTCACGTTTCACCCACCGACCCGACCCCACTACGAACCGCATTCGTGGACGGATAATGTCCTTTGCCCACGCTCTAGATAAAGCATCGGGAATGGCTTATTTCCGCAGCCGGTCGCAATTTGCCGACTGCAAAGGTGTAACCTGCTGCCGTGCTGTTGAAAACCCTTTGCCAGTTTTCCTCAAGTTTCTCGCCTTTCTTTCACCGCCTCCATTTGACGTCACGACAAACAGGTGCTCCGGGCCGGTGCCATTAAATTATACAAATAAAACAGCATGCGCTATTTGCATTTTACATTTAGTCCTAGGACAGTGGTTCGGTTCGTCTGAGTCGACAGCGTCGGCACACCGGAATGAGCACTAATGTCACCGGGTTGCCAGCGTCTGGTCACTACCCCGACCCGACGATCCCGGCTGCCGGCACTCGGCACGATGTGATGATGTTCTTCTCGGCTTGGAAATTTATCCACCAGCAGCGCAAGGTGCAGGTGAGATGATTTCGTTCCGGTTTAGGACTTCCGTGCCTGGACTATGGTGATAAAATAAAATAGAGTGGAAATTGCTTTTATATTAAATATATTCATCTTCTCCCAACTCTTTCCGTCGCTTGATTGCGCTTTACCTTGTGTAAAACAAACTGTTCGGTTCGGTTGGTCTTTTCTCGATCGAATCGAATGCAACTGTCGGCGACGTATGGAGCAGCATCGTGCCATACATACAGCAGCACGTATAGTATGCTGGTGATTATGTTGGTAATTTAGAAAACTTTACTACAAACACTCACTCCAACATTGAAATGAAACTGAAGTAAAAACAGCAAATTTTGGAAGATTATTTAATTATTTTTTTTTTTTTTTCAAATATTCCAATATCCAATATTCTTCGAATTTCTCGCACGTACCGCGGTTTGGGATAAGAAAAGCCTTTTTTTATTAATATTTTCAATTTATAAAAGACATTTCTTAATGAAATTATATTTTCTTAGTAACAGAGTCTGCAAAACTACTTCATTAGATTAATTTTAATCGCACATAACTTCCACGCAAAACCAGACGGAACAGCAAAGCTTTCATTACGGCGAAATGGAGGCGCCTGGTGGATTGTACCGTGCTGCAGTTTTGCCCCGCTTAATCCATTTGCATCTAGCACTGCCGTACATTAATTTCCAGGATTTACACTGATATTCATGTGTTGTGAATTATTACTTTCAAAACAAATTTATTAGTTCGTGTTCGTGGTACGCCAAACACCCATCAGCTCCGGGGCGGCAAACGTTTATTGTACACATTTTGAAACACTGTCAATATTCTGCGCTTACCGTGCATTCCTCCCGTTTCACCAGCGTCCCAAAGCACAACAATTAATGCACTTTTAATTACGATCCTCTTGGCTTCCACCAACAGTTCGTTCGCTCGTGCCAACCTGCATGTCAGAAATGCCTCCCATGCTTTTCTCGGAATTTCCCATCCTGACGTTCTGGATACTGTGTAGGTTGGATTTTGTTTCATATATTTTCTCTCTCAATCTCACTCCCTCGCTCTCTCTTTTTGCTCTCATTTTACTTCAAGCACATTATTTTTTCTCCAATCTCATCATCCTTATGCTACAGGATAGCGGAACCGTGAAACGCTTCATTAAAAATCAAATTACTTTTAATGCTATTGCCCGTAATTATTTTGATGGTTTTAATGCTTCCACGAGCACAGCTCCTATGCATCTGATCGTGTGGTAGCAAGAGGACATGAAGGGTATTATTGATTGAAGGTTCGAAGCACTCTGTTTCGTTATTCTCTTCTTCGAAACAAATCAATGTATGAAGAAGAAAGTGGGTTGAAAACATGTAACACTATTAAATATACTTCGTTCAATTCGAGGTTCCGTTTATTTATGAAACTGTTTGGAAGGTTTGCTAAAGATTTTTAAAATCTTAAACGTATTACACAACGTATTTGCACATTTTTTTTATTTAATGCTAATTGTTTGTTTTTATTTTATATCTCTTTTGTGAAAAAACAATAATAAAATATGTTGATACGACAGCATACCTATTTTTTGTTAAATTTTTCATAAG
>KZ061865.1:9601-93130 GCA_002091835.1 Anopheles maculatus
GTTCAGCATCTCGGCATCATTCAGCGCGGTCCCTACAAGGAAGCAAATGTGAGGGAATACTAAGCTGGTTTGCAACCATGTATAAAGAAAAGAAAACCGATCGTTTTATTGTGTGTTGCAGACAAGCTAACGATAAGATCTAAAAAGTTTATTATAATGACCCATGAAAAGTGATTATTTGTAAGAGCCGAAATTAAGCAGGTGTAATAAAACGAAACAAACTGTAAAACACAAATGCTTGCGGAAGAACGATGTGCGTTAAAAGGGGCGTACGATGCCAGCTCCAATCTTATCGCTTTGTACTTTTTTGGTCTAGAAATGTTTAGCATTGTCTTGGCCGCGCTCACAGTCTAGCGCTATGAACCAACCCGATAGAGTAGGATTTATTCGTTGTGCAGTAGTGAGATCGACGGCGACGATCTCGAGGTAGTACATGAGTTTTGCACGATCGTAACTTCGGACAACAACGTAAGCAGCGAAATCCGAAGGCGCATTGTTCAGGGGAATCGTGCCTACTACGGACTCCACAAACTCCTGAGATCCAGAAGACTCCAACAACGCACGAAATGCGCCATATATCGTACACTGATACGGCCGGTAGTCCTCTACGGGCACGAGTCCTGGACTATGCTGGCGGAGGACGCCAATGCACTCGCCATTTTCGAACAGCGGGTGCTACGGACTATCTTTGGCGGTGTGTGCGAGCAGGTCGTGTGGAGAAGGAGAATGAACCACGAGCTAGCTGAGCTGGTTGACGATGCAGACATCCTGACGATCGTCAAAGCCGGAAGGATACGCTGGTTGGGGCACGTGATGAGGATGCCGGACTCATGCCCTGCCAGGAAGGTGCTCGTCAGCTACCCGTTCGGCACGAGGCGTAGAGGAGCACAGCGAGCTCGTTGGCTGGATGAAGTGGAGTCAAACCTGAGGGATATCGGATGCAGCCGGGGATGGAGGAGTGCAGCCATGGACCGAGTTTCCTGGAAACGGATTGGACGCCAGGCCATGTCTATTAGACGTGCTCCCTAGGAGCAGGCCACGAAAGAAGAAGAAGAAGTAGTGAGATCAACGCACGTACGGCGTCGAGCTGTAATATTGGAAAGCAAAATTAATTGAAATCATCGAACAACGTAGGGGTCATTTTCCTCATAGAAGGTACCTTAGCTGGATAGTCAGCCCATCATGGCGGTTCGGACGATTACCAGTCCTACTGGCACAACTTCGGAGCTAACAAACTCTCGAATGCAGCTAATAGAAATGCATAGGAGAGAATGGTAGATTTTTTAGAGGGCCCTCAGATCTCACCCCACTTTCAGGACACTAAAACTGCTGAAATTTGAAGTTAATGGACACAATTGCAGATACTTTTTGATGTTTCCTTGCAACGGTATAATTTTTTTTCAAACGTGTGTTAGCCTGTCTCTGTCCTTGCTGTCGTCCCATTGGTGAAGGTTTTGTGGCTAATTGGCATGCACTTGGAACTGCTTGCACTAATGCAGTGACCACAAATGTGATCCTTCTACCACCCAATTGCAAAAGCTTACCAACATCATCCGTGCCACTCTGCCCGTTAGTATCGTCCAATTAGTAGCCAGCCCGATCTGCTAGCCTGGCCGGACAGATGTTTCATTATTCTGGGTTTTTGATGCCCGTGCTATGGAGCTGTAATTAACAGCGATGCAAGTATTCGAGTTACAACATTCGTTCGAACCTTGTGTATCACACGCTGTTAATGGTTTTCCCATGTTCCGGCGAGTAGGCTCCATTCCATTAGACCACGCGACAACGCATCAAATACACTTTATCATGATTCGATTTGCGAAACGCGGCACACAGTCGTCGTACGGCAAGCGAGCGCGTCGGTTGAGTGCTTGTGTCAAGCGTTTTTAAGCTAATGGGACACTGTGTGTTTCGTGTTGTTGCGTGATTTGGCGGGAAATGTCGTTTCGCTACCCAGGCAGTCAGAAGCAAAGGCTTTAAAAGGAGGAGCACCTCATCGGGCAAAAAGGAAATGGGACAAAAAGTAAACGACAGACGAAACCGTTTTGACCTTTATTGGTAAAACAATTAGGCGAAAGGTGTTGGATTGCTGAGTTGTGACAATTAGTGCCATTTGTTATCGATCTCAGATCGGTTGCACGGTTGGTTTTGTGTTAATTGATACACACACGAAACGCCGAGAGTTATCCGTGTTTTCGTCGAGCATAGTAATGGAAGAAAATTAAATTCCAACTAACAGGAAAAGTAACACAAATGTAATGCTGACGGATCGTGTCAGGGATGGTGTTGTTCGTTTTGTTGAATGTCTGTATATGGCGTAGCTATAGCAAAACAAGTGTAGGTCGAATGCAGATTTGTTCGTTTTAGGAGTATTATTTCTTTTAGCAAATCAGTTGGAAATCGTGAGGCATAATATCTTCTTATTTGTGGAGCAAGAGGAAACCCGATTCCAATTCCAACAACCCTACCGACTTTAACATGCAGTAGTAACGTAAGAGAAGCCCATTTTTAGGCCCATTGTGGACCTTTGATCCAAGACTATCCAGTATCTGTCTAATATGAGTATAATATGATATGGTGTACATTATTCAACAAAACTAACCTAATCGCTTATATTTTTTAGGCTTTTTCATCTATCGATGCCTGTGGCGAAGTAGCAACTAACCGTGAAAGTTTAGAAAGAGCTAAACAACTAAAATATTAATTATTGGGTCTCTTAAACGTTAGTCAAAAGGTTGTTGGAATTGTAAATCATTCCCAAAACTACACTCTAATCTATCAGACATCTTTGTTTTTGCGAAAAAAGATGTTTTTTTTCCTGTTGCACTATACATTCCTTCTTATAGATATCTTCTTCTTCTTCTACTCTGTGAGGTATCCCTCGGTACGACTTGGAAATCCAGCTTCCTGGGCCTTTCCAAGTTACTCCGCTGGTAAGAGCGAAACCTGCTCCAAAACCTCCCTCACTACTTTAGGACCGGCAGCTTATGGCCATATGTCCTATTCTTATAGATATGGTGGCCTGGTATGACATTGCGCCGAAGTAACGTTTGGCGTACCTCCACCATACATGCAAATCAATCATCCGTGTGATGAAGCATGTGTACGATTGTAATTGAGTCTTTTTTTTCGGGCACCCACCGATGTCGGGTTTAGGTTCGCTTCGTTAGCACATCTTTAAACCGTATTATTTAGTAGGCTTCGCAACGTATTATTTATATTATCAACGAAAAATCGGTAGAACTCTTCGAATACGGAAGAGAAACGGGAAGCATTTTACATCCGATTGCACAGCACGAACGTGACGGTTGACAGCGTGAGACAAATAGGAAGGGAAAAGAAAACAGCAGAACGCAATTGCGATAATGCTGATGCTGATTTTGATGGGAAAATGGTACGAAATAAGTAATCCTTTCATCTTTTTCGTGTCGTGTCTAATCTTGTGGCGTGTAAGCTTTCTCGGCAGGGTATAATTCTCGTCCAAAGAGAAAAGTAAATGGGCACATTCATTTAATATAATTGTAGCTGACCTAAAACTTCAAAAGAATCATAATCCATTGTTTATAAATGGGTTTTTTTAATCTTTTCTTTATTTTCTATATTTGGATTTCTTGTACTAAAAAATCTAATCAATAAAAGCGATCAAAATAGAACTAATTGGATATATAAAAAAAGAAAAAAAGTAAAATAGTAAAATATGGGAATTACATTAAATGTCAAGTGTGTGAGAAATATATGTTGTGTATAAATATTTAAAAATTTAGTAAAGGAAAAAAGAATACGATAAGATTAGTCGAAGCAGAAGAAAATCATGGTATAAGATCAGAAAGAAGTTTAATTTAAATTTTGTTGTTTTTTTTTTTTCAAATTTTCACTTGTTTAATTGCTTTCTGTTTTTACAACTTCTGATTGTATTATTGTAAAAACAGTTTTATCTTATCTAATGTTTATTTTGTATTTCTGTAGTATTGCTTGTTTATTAATTTTTATTTCGTAATAAACCCAATAGTCAATATATATTTTTTATTTTATTACTAACAAAGTTATGAAACTGAATTTTGTAAAAAATAATAAAGTGTTTAATGAAGGCGGTACAATAAAAACTAGTCCTTTCTATGTTGCATGATAAAACCTTAAAAAGTTTCTTAGTTAGTTCTGCTGGGGCAACTTCATACCATTCCGTTGATTAAACCTTCAACCAGCTCAGGTTGAACCACCGTTTGTGCTGAAAGTTGACCACGTTCGAGCCGTTATCGTAATTCGTTGCAATTTATGAACTTTAAAGCAGGCGACAAACCAATACCGGTAACTTGCCGGAAGTTGTCGCATGTCCCAGTTATCGGTGGGTTCCTTGGCTGTTCCTGCCAGCGCTACAGACGACAAGAAAAATGCATAAATTATACGGTGCAAATGCAGTGCAGCAGACTTAGTACATCTTGGCCAAGATGTTTCAAAGCTTTGGAGAAAAGGTTCGAAAAGAACTGGGTGTTAAACGTGCCGAGTAAAGGGAGTGCATGGTGCAATTGCTAGCAGCAGCAGTTAGCGCTTGGTTTGTGTTAATAGAAATAGAAGTAAAGTATTGAACTTTATGCAAAGGAAAACGAAGGAAAGTAAAGATATACCCTTCGCTAGGGCAGCTGTAGAGAAGTTAATTAAGCTTAAACGATGCCCATTAACCGTCTCGCTTGACGATAACAATGATGATGATGATGATGTTAATTTACAAGCAAACAATTTTAAAGCTCGGAAACAGCAAACTAGGTCGAGCGAAATAGTTAAAACATATTTTTAGTTTCTTCCATTCATTGTTGCAGAAGCTATAAATATTGAAGCGTGGCCAGATGTTGCTGCCACGTAACCGCAAAAACACGTTGTGTGCTGTTTTGTGTGGCTGTGGTTTTTGGAGAATTTGTCACTGATCGGTGTACAGCGGTGTCCTTCGGTGGAAGATGAAGTAACTTTTTCGTCAGACAAAAAAAAAATACCGCAAGGTATCGAAAGAGTTGTGTTGCGGGAATGTTCTTTACTCATGCCATGCGGGCTCGTTAGCAAGAACTACCACTCACCGGATGGACAGCATTTTATTTCATTTTATTCGATAAATAATTAACCAAAGTTTGCTAGGGTGGTGGTTGCAAATTTTGTACCCTTACCAGAAGGAAGTTGATAACTTTTCACAGTAAATGGTGGAATGGAATGGGGTGGTGAAAATTGAGATGAATACATTTGGCTGCTAACAAGCTAACGCTGATACAATGATGCTGAATGTTTTTCGCAAGTAGCACTGAGTGAATGACTGACAGAAAAGGGGTTTCATTAGTTTTGTTGACAATTTTCAAATTACTTACTCATCTACTGTGGAAGTTTTCTGACTGTTTGTCAGTTGAGCTAGAAGGATTAATGCTACCACTTGTACTATGACTCGTCTGTCCATGCTAAGTTAGTTGAAGCTAAGCGTGACTAATTTGCTGTATGCGGCCATCGAGTCTTTTCAATTCAGCCTGGAAAGGAATGATGAGACAATTCCAGTAAGTATCTTCTAACTTTAACAGTTGATAGTATATGGCTTAAAATGCGTACAACTTCTCGGAGTAATTCACCTTTTGATTGGTCTTGATTATACTTCTAGGAAACTGGTCTGTACTTATGATATTCCAAGTTCCCACGCTGGAGTTGCATCCGACACCCCGATCCCGTGTTGTCCAACGTGCTTCCGGAGCCTCTAGGACAACCTGATACTCTAGGAATGTCACATACAGCATGGCACCGTGGAGCAAGCGACCGACGGGAAGTTCTACTGGATGACGGGCCAGCAAGCATTTTTCTTCTACCGGGCAGGTAGAGGAGATCAACTTAAACTTAAATGTTAGAATAAATATTTTAACACCATACCTAATTGTGTTACGCATAGACCTATTCATAACTCTGTACTTAAACCTTAGGTGGAGAACCCAGTCGATTCTCTGTCACAAACTCGGCCTCTTTCAAACTTCTACTACATTGCGCACCGATACATGATCGAATCGCGCAGATGCTTGAGCATAGCTGCCATAGACTACGCCGTATGTTTGTTATTTAGGCTTTGGTACAGTTGGAAAAATATGCTAAATTGTCTGCGACTTCAGCGACGAGACTCCATCATGGAGAAGGACTAAGTATTTACGACTAAATCGCGAGAAGCCGATACCATTTTATCACCGAGATATTGTAATTTGACTTTGTAAGGCTCAGATTTATGCCAATTAGCCACAAACTACTGATGCTCTGCAAGTCATCATTGTACATTTCATCAACAAGATTCAGCTCGATTTCTTGGATTGTAGGCATTCTTCAAATGGGATCTTCTTAAACATTCTTTCCATGTCTTCACGGTGATCTATGAACGCTCATTTCACTCATAAACTCTTTACCAGTGCCATTCTTTTCGTAATTTATTTCGTCTTTTTTAATTGTGATTCGTATATCGGTAGAGATGTTGATGATAGAATTTAACGTTTCAGAAATCTCATGAGTAGCTGAAGCAGGAAGAATAGGATGTTTGCGATGTTGAACAAGACATAATACGAGGCGTAGAGGATTGAATCGTTAAGGCGATCTTAACGAAGATTGGATAAATCTGAAATTGGAGCAATGTAATCCTGAACTCGTAGAAATTAAGTTTCTTGAAAAAGGTTTGACGACTTGGCGATGTCTTAAAAGGCCAAAAAGATGCAGAATTTTCTTACAACATTGTAATATCTTTTATATTTGACATCCGAAAATCGTCAAATTTGTTAAAACAAGGTCCTAGTGTTTGCTACAGACAAAGTTCTCAATGGACAAGCATACACCGTAAGCATCTTTATCTATTAAATAAACAAGAAATTTCGATGAAAGGACTCTCCAAATTCGTACTGAGGTACTGAGGACTTGAGTTCTTCTACCATAGCGGAAAATCTCACTAACAAGTTCCTTAAGGCTGTAATATGATCAGATGATTGTCAGTACTCAGTTCAGCGTCTCCCGTCACAGCTAGGCCAGCTTATAGAAGTTCAGGTTCAACTATTTTAACCAGTAATTAAACTATCTAAAGTCTAACTTTTTTGTGGAGTGTCTGAGAACGGTTCTCGGCAATAGAATTCCAATCCGTTGTAATAAATAGGGTAATTATATTATAAAAAAAAACCTGGCAAAGTATTACACTCCCCAGGATTCGACAGTCATGGTCATGTCAGGAGAAAGGCACTGGACGACCCAGTGCATAAAGTTCTTTTTGAGCCGTCGTTATACTAGGCCCACATTGTAATGGACTGCTGGCGTTGATGCGTCCGTCAGCAAAGCCGACATGTTGGATGGGTTGACGATGGTGTTAGTGTTAACACTTATCTCATCTCCAGAATTGCTTCTAGCCTTATCCAGTTTTATGAAGTATTTTCCTTCTTCGTACTCCTATCTTCCTTGTCGATTTATTTATAATAAATCGGTAAACATACTAAGCTGAATAACAAAGCAAAAGTTACTGGATTCATTTTTTTATAATTAAATTATTAATACTCTCCCTTTAACTCCAATAACTCAGCGATGAATATAACGCTGTGAATTCCTTATCCTAGCGTGCAGTTAATAGCGATCCCGTGTGGCTGGAATGTATCCTGACCTCTTTTCGGGTTTCCTTTCATTGCCTGTCTCTATACCTAATCTCTCCACCTCCCCAATCAATGCCAAGCCGGGAAAATGACTTTTTTCCTTCCCGTATCAATGTGGTGGGCTCGAGCAGCCCCATTTCGATGATCGTTTCGGTATTTTGGGCTGCGTCACGTTGTTTACCACCCGATAGACTAATCACAATTTAAATGGTTTTCGGGTGTCCCGCAACGTTCTTCCGGCGATCTGCTGTTGCTGCTGCTGCGTGATCCCGAACAAACGCACGCCTTCCTTTTTGTTCGGTGGCATCGCATTGTTCCGCCCGTGTTCGCCCTTTACCCGAAGACATTAAAGTCAAATCGTCGTTTCGTTTACAGCCACACGAAACCTGTGTGTGTGTGTGTGTGTGTGTGTGTGTTTTTTTTTTTGTCTCCCAAAGGTCCATTGTAAAAGAAACGAAAACGAAAGCTGTCTGCGTTGACGATTTACGATAAAGTTGTCTTCATTTCCACTCTTCTTTTATACGTTTTTCGTGTATGGATGGCATCGTTCGGGTAGCTTTTTCGAGTTGTTTGATTCGGTTGAGTCGGGCAAAGGTAAGTGTTGAAGTGGAGTGGCAAGTCAAGAACGAGAAATATAGCTTGTCGATACGAAACCATTCAATCGATTACCAAATACCAGGCGTCTCCATCGATGTCCATCGTTTCCAGCGGCTGTTTTTTTTAAGTGTATTGGGTTGAAAATATGCTGGATGGCACGGTTCTTGTGAGCATGAAGTTCGAGTTGAAAACCCAAATACATAGACATCTATGAAAAAAAACATCATTTTTTAGCAAATTTAGCAAATTGTTTGGAATGCAACTTTTTGGTTGAAACAGAAATTAAAATAATGGATTCTTCTTCTTCTTCTTCTTTTTCTTTGGCACTACAACCTCGTGAGGTCTTGGCCTGCTATTGCTAGCTCTCTGAGACTTAGTTTTTACCCGTAGCTGGATAGTCAGCCCTGTGTACGGGGAGGCGATCCGCCAGGATTCGAACCCCGGTCCTGCCGTGTGAAGACCGGCGCCGCTATCGTATACACCACCGGGCCGCCCCAACTGGATTCACTTTGTAATAAAAGATAGATAAGAGAATTGGAAAATAAAAGAGATGATAAACGTCTGGCAGGATTATAGAAACCTATCTGTCATTTTAGTTATTCTTGACTGAAAAGAACGTTCTGTAAGATGGCAGTTACACCGTTTTCGAGCCCAAGTAAACACGTGTCAGCTGCATCTGAACACTGTTCAACCGTAAGTAAACACTTGACGTCCAACTAAACAGCTGCTGCCTAACTGAACTTCGTTCAAACGAAATTCAACATCGTTCAACCCCAACTAAACATTTGGCACCTCCAAGCTGATATGTTTACATGACATAGATTTAGCTTCTTTATGCTCCTTTCATTTGCAAAGATTAATTGATGAAAAATAGACTAATTTTTTTAATTCAGGCCCAAGAAAATTTTAAAATAAACTGCATACAACTTAAAAAAACATTTGCTTCATGATGACCGCGAATTCGCTATGAACGCGGAAGACAAGAAACGAGTTCGTGGAATATAAACGTGAAATGACGTCTGGGATACAAAATGTTTAGTTGGGGTTGAACGATGTTGAGTTTTGTTTGAACGAAGTTCAGTTAGGCAGCAGCTGTTTAGTTGGACGTCAAGTGTTTACCTACAGTTGAACAGTGTTCAGATGCAGCTGGAAGGTGTTTACTTGGGCTCGAAAACGGTGTAATAATACTTGACTATTCTAATTCATGTTGGTTCAACATTTTTGAGTCGCATCATCAGTGTAGATATACTTATGTATGTTATAGTAAATTAAGTAAATCAGAATCTTAAAAGAGTTAGTGCTAGATTCGAAATATCTTGATGATCTTTTCCTGCTGCTTCGGAGGATACTTCGGAGGATAGATCGTTACTATAATGACTGATCATTACTATTTATAATTCTAGCCTTTAATTGCAGAAAAATGCAGCATTCAGTAATGTTGATTTCGTGTAATAATAAATCATATTTGTTTTACTAACTTTTGATTGTTACCTTACCAAAACAGTGCTATAAAACAATAAATGCTGGACAAACTAAATGAGAACCCCTGTTTGAAGTAATTCGCATTGCACATAACGCCGACATGTCCTGGAAACCCTGCACAGAGCTGTATGGCTTCGGAAGGCATATCTTTAAATCACTTTTTCCTAGATTTCTTCAACCCATCCATTAAAGAAATCCGATTAACCAACTCAGCAGCCGAACGATACCTTTACATCTCGCAACAATCGAGATAATTTTCCTGGAAAAGCCAGCTTTTCTTAAACATTTACACTGATGCCCGTATCGGTCGGGTGAAGAGGTTGTACAAATATTTGAACAGTTCTTCCGGCCGGTGACCGTACGCGACAGGGCCCGAAGGCTAACCAAAGTGTCGAAAATCTCGTGGGAAAAGTTTCACTTTCCAAGAAAAACCGATGGCCCTTTGTTAGGCATACTTTTGGGACGTTGGAAATGAAAACATTGCTCGCTTTGTATTATTGTGAAAAACCTTTCGAGTGCGTTCGTTTGTGTCGCACGATCTCGCTCTCTGTTCGGGGGCACAATTTCCTGATCACCGTCACCAAATTGTGACACACATCTCGTAGCGCAGGTGGATGGTGGATTCTAATAAACTTCCGATGAAGCTTAGATTGGTCGTGCGTCGGCTCGATGGCAACCAGCCACCATTATGTATACCGGCAATTTACCCACATCGAACCATTCCTCTTCTTTCCGTTGGTATCGATTTCGGATCGACCTTTAGCGTGCTGCTTAGGATGAAAGGAAACCTTCCTTTTTGGCTTTAAAGCAACATTAAAGTGTTACACGTGCAGCCACGCGGCAAACCATTCGGCCATTGTAATCTTACGCTTATGGGGGACCGTCCGGAGCGGGAACAAGGGTCCGTATCAGCCACGGTGTGCCTTTGGCACAGATGATGAAGCTTTTGAATATTTATGATCACATTACACGATAACGCAGGTTGCTTTCGGGAGGATGCCTTGATGGATTGCCGAGTTTGAGATTTGTACCGCCAGATTTTGTTTGTGCCGGTTGTCGATCGTGCGGGTGGTGATTGATTTTTAGCATCGGGAAAAGTGCTTTTACCTCGTGTGGTTGATGGAAACTGTTTGGCGATGCAAGAATGTTCGTTACGCGCTGGCACGTACGAGGTGATAGGTATGGTTCGGGTGGGAAATCTCGGTGTAACGGTGCGTTGTGAATATGTTTCGATATGATAACATTATTGATTGTATTGTGAGAAATGTTAGAAAAGAATGGGAATATATTTATTACATACAAACAAACAAATTACATAAAATTAAGTTCTTTAGAAGATGAAAGAACATAACACTTGGATGTTGCAAAGAGTTGTACGTGAAATGTATTAAATTAGGTTTTATTTGAAACATTCAACAAACATAGCATCACGAATAGCTTGTTCCTTATGAGTTATGAATATATTATGAATTTTAAAACATAAATTCTTCAACTTATATATTACATATCAGAGCTAAGAGCAATAAAAAATTAAAATGTAAAAACCATATAACTAACACATCGTTGGTGCTTTTAAAGGCCTCTTTATGGTAGTTTTTTTTAAACTGTTGAGCAATAAAGATTTATTGAAAATGTTGACTGCGTCCAAAACTGAAACACAACAGGAACAGAAATTGGACAGTATTGTCGATGAAATTAATTACATTCATTCAGAATTCAGACATGAATTCTTGAATTTTACTCCTCAAAAATCTTGTTTGTAGTTCTCCTTCTTTCTTGGCCTAACGATCTGTTAGGTCATGCCTGCCATTTTTGGTTTACTAGACTTATTGTTACCGCGACTTATTGGCCGCCTGCTGTTTGTAGTTATTACTTTTATTACTTTTTGAATTTGATTCCATAAACTATTTCTTGCTTTTGGCCTAACACACCCGTATGGGCATATCAATAAAGGCTATCAAATGTCGCAAACTATGCCTAATGAGTCGAAAATATCGTGTGAAAATAGACAACTCTAGTTCCGATACATTTAGTAGTTGAGTGGGTGTTCCACTGAGTAATAATCTAGAGCCATTACAATTTATACTGTTTATAAACGACATTCAGGTTGTTACAGCAATACCAATTTACGCACATATTCACAGACGACTACGGAGTGATAAACAGCAAAAGCGACTGCAAAAATATGTAATCTTCGTTCTGTTGACGTTGTGCGTCGATAAATGCAGTCATCTCTTGATGAGTTGTCTCTTTAGACGACCATTCAATTCGTTTTAAATTTATAAATATAAGTAATTTTATATTAAATCTATCGCTGTAAATGGAGCAACAAAAGGGGCAACAATCAATGTAGGAAAAGCGAAAATTTACATCCGTAACCCTAGCATGAACAGAGCCTATTCCAGCAATGCCTAAGAGCCGCTCGTTAAGATTTAATTAGACGATGATGTATTGAACGGAAAAAGAATATTAATAAATTATTAGAAATTATTTATAAAAATAAAAAAAAACACATACAGTGATGGACAATAAAATAAGTTTTCTTTATATTGTAAAAACGTAAAAAAGAGAAATATAATGAGGATTTATAAAGAGATTTTGGGAAAACGATCCTACCATACCAATTCAGAGTCTCTTCTCTAATCTTTCGGAATCTTCTCTACGATTTTTTTCCACTTTAGCATGGTTCTCATGATAAAACAGATTTATTTTTTTTGTGTTACAAAAATTTCAAATATTTTACAAGCAATGATTCAATTATTTCCAAAGCAAAAGTGCAATACAATATTAAGATGTTGATGATGCTTTAAATGGTTTTAGCTAGTAGGAGTATCGAAAACAGTAGATTGAAAATCGGATATAGAGGTGGTCTTAATCTAATGCTCATCATTGTAGTTTTCATGAGTAGTTTCACCTCAATAGTTCTTTTATACTTCGATTCGAATCTTTCAATTATCTTGTATAGAGGCATCCTTGGGAGAAATAACGCTTCTGTAAAATCGTGAAACAATTAATTATGTGATTTTTTGCCATTGCGAAAGGATAAATATCTTCAAATGTTAAAAAACCATTTTAGAAGCGTTATAAACAATCGGTTTTGAACCTTATTCAATAAAAAAAACTACCGGTTTATTCTATAAACAAATACACTGTTGAAGATTCTGAGGCTTAAGATAATTTGAAAAAAAGCATTGATATTCATCTAAAAACACAAGAAAAAAGTAAAAGCTGCACCCAAGATTTAATCTTCAACTTAAAGGTGCGTCACCGTCATCGTACTGAACGCATTACATCGCTATTTTGAGCCACCATTCTCAGCGCTGTGAATGGTTGCATAAGCAGTGAAACCTCAGAAAAGATACCGTACCTGCCAGCAAAGCTTACGAACGAAAGTGGAAGAGGAAGTATCTTATTTCCGCAGCGGTTGTGGTCTGCGTTTTAAAAATACTCCAATGCAAATGGTTGCGTGCAGTGCGGTGTGTGCAAGCGAAAAGAGGGCGAAAAATCAATTCTAATGAAATTTAATTTCTTCGAACAGTGATTGATTTTCGCACCAGCAGAAAGTAGATAACAGGACGAGCAAGAAACACAAGAAAGTAAAAATACGCTGTGTCCAAAATAGTGCTGCTGCTGCTACAGGTCAAGACAAAAAAACGAAATGGTCTACCGCCATAGCAAACAGACACGTTCCCGGGGTGCCTAAATGAATCAGTTTTGAGACAAGTTTGACGACTATTTGATGGGTGCCGATGGAGCTAAGGTTGCAAAAGGCTTAATAGTGCGTTTTATCTTATTCCATGACGATGGAAGAACCAGCCGGATTGAACAACGTCAGCACTTGGTTCGTTTTATACCCGAGCAGCAATAGCAGCATGGTGTAGGTTTTGTTACTTCGTTCGCAATTTGATTGAAAATTGGATTTTGATTGAAGTAGAGACAGTGGTGGAGAGAGTTTTGGTACGTTGGTTTTTATAGCTTCTATGAAGTAAGCGTCTAGGATGGGTTGTCGGGAAGCGGGTAAAGTGGGAGCTGTATAAAGGGACAGAAAACCGAATCATAAAAGGCGTAACGTTAAAGTCAAGCTTGAAACAACATCAGAAGTAGAGAAGCAAAAAGAGCAAACGCAACAGAAGAGAATGGTAGTGAAATGTCAATATTAATTTTACGCTCAAAGAGAAAAACGCGGATGTGGCTTGAGTTCGTAAGATTAAACATGGAAATGCACGGTGTTGACATTAAAGCGTGAAAGTGGGATTTCCAGGTAAATTGGTAAAGTACAGAACAAATGGTTTGATTGACTGACGTCGTAGAAATATTTTCTGTTTATTAGAACCTAAAATCCAAAAGCTCATACGAATGCAGCAGATGGTTTCAATGCTTCCACGAGTGCTTTGCGAACCGATAATTGTGCCATTCAATCTTTAATCAGGAGCAATTCATTTTTCATACCAAAATGGGTTTTATCCAACGTTTTTCGCCCGCGAACGTAACTGCGGGCACGGTTCTTAGCACCGAAGCTGCTATATTTCATTCCTTTCATTCGCTCGGTTCAACGAGCTATTAACGATAATGCCACTGCTACTAGGTAGTAATGAAAATTTTAATTACATTCTATTTATTACCTTTCGACCGAGTGCGCATTGGCGCATGCTGTGGTTTTCGGTTAATGTTCGTGGAACAGCTCTCGTTCCATCACACCACAACCGATGAAGAATTGCTTCTTGCACACGGTGGATCGGGCAAAGTTTGCTTCCGTAAAGTGTTCCATTTTGCCCTAATCCTGACGTACGTTACCGGCCTCGCCGGGGAGTCACTTCCAATCAATGAAGTTGTCACAATCGAATCTGCAAAACGGAAACAACAACAAATCGTACGCAATTTGTCTCCATTAGTGTGAGTGTCCCTTGCTCTGCGTGTGCCTGTGTCTAGCTAGCCCTTTGCTGCAGCCGATGGAAGGCTGTTGCGAGAAATTGGTTGCTGGCTACTAGCGCTTCCAGCACTGTCGACGTCGAACGTTTTCGGTTCGCATCGGTTGACATCTGGGAATGTTAGGTCTGGCAATGAATGTACACGTTTGGTATTATCAGGCATTGGGATGTTGGAAGGTTCTACCATAGCACACGGAATGGAGTCTAACTATTGCAAATGAAGTTACCATCGGCAACCGTTCCGTTTGGTCGTTGCTTTTGATTGGATTTGTGTTTGGAAGTACTGGCCCGGTTTGATGAGATTAGTTTGTGTGATCAATCGTTTTCCGTATAATACGCGCAACGGGTAATTGTTTTTGGTTTTTAACGGCGAAACATACGGTGAAGCAGTTAATTAACGAGAGATTATCTGGTTTATCGCTTTGTAACACTGAAGATAAGTAGTTTTTCTTGGAGACAATGCAAAGTAGGCAGGAAGGTATGTAATCGATTAGAAGTATATAAAGAATGCCGAATTTCCGAATGTTTTTTTTACCTTTAGAGTCCATTATTTAAAGTCTCTCAATTAATTATATTGAATAGCGTTAACGCAACGTTAAGCCTTATTAGTAATCCATAATTCTTCAAACAGGATCATTTTAGCGGGACAGTTGCTTGATCCTGCTTCGGATACTATTTAACAAACTTGCGATCTTTGTTACAAGATTTCGACGGAAACAACCAACCGGATTTGTCAGAGGAAACTACATCCTAAACTCTGCGAGAGATCTAAATCCTAGACTCTGCGAGAGATCCTCCAGAAATGTCGAAATGATTTCATATTTACGCACATGTTGTTAATCGACTTAAAGGTGATTTAAGATACGATAGTTCGGAACATCGTGAATCTTACCTGTACTATTGTGGATCTGAATCACTTTGGAAGTTGTCATGCGAAGCAGTGACTTTAACAATTTAGGTGGACCTTGTTTTAGTGGATATGAAGTCTTTTTTCAACTTTGAATTCTACATGATGCAAACGCACAAGGAAAGAAACGAATTTTCGGTTGGTTTGGGTCCATCACCATCCAGTACGGGGCGTCTCCACCACTGTAGTGTCATTCGCTGTCAGTTTCTTGCTTATTTTTCGATAGAAGTAATGAATAGTAGCTTTTGTTTTATTTTATCGTTTGTTGCGCTTATGAGTAGGCAAAGCGCAATTCATATACATACTGTAAATATGTTAGTTGGATCAGAATTAGAATTAGCATTAGTTAAGCATTGTAAGTAATAGATATAAATAAATTAGCAATCATAGTCTTAACGTAACTCCCGAGCAAGGCAGTCTTCTAAAGGAAAGCATAAAAGAACGCTCCAAAAGTAGAATATTGAACATTCTTGACATTTGATTTATAGTATAATGTTTTCTTTGGCCCTAAAACTTTCCTACTAACTTTCCTTGACTTGTTTATAGACTAGCGACTGCTTCATTGCAATATTTTCGACACCTACCATTACTGTTTACAGTGTCAGATTACTCCAGTCCTGTGTAATCAGACGTTTAGAATTATAATCACTTGATAATATGAATTGTATATTAAAATCATAACTATGGCGAGAAGAACCCTGCTTCATGGATTGATCCTTACTCTTCCTAGACGTCAGGTCCCCAGGGGCATCCTTGTCTTATTACGTCTTTGCTTAGGAAATGAAAAGGGTATCCAAAACTGGTTGACATCTTTATACCAGACGTATTGAAACTTCGCAAAATGTCATCAATAAATTGATTAAGAGAAAAAGTTGATTTATGAAGATGGTCATCGATGAAATGATTAGTAGATTGAAATTAATATTGAATAATCATGGAGCTTAACTAACTAGTGCCTAAATCCGTCATGAATTCTTCTAAACATCAATTAAAACTACGGAAGTAAATTAAATTGTGACATTGAACACTAGTAGGATAAATGAATTTTAACTATGCTTTTTAAAATTCACAGATAAGGTGTACTGTTTGTCCTTGACGACGTGCCCGATTCTTTCACCCAGCTCTACGGATGATCGAGCATGACAACGACAACTACGAACGGCGTAACTGCCACTGGCCAACCGCGAAAGTTATGCAATCTGGAATCCAGACGACACGGACCGCGTAATGTCAACGACGAAAGAAGCCGTATGACGAAACACTGCACTGGCAAAAGATAGATAGAAACACGTTCTGTGGGCTTACGTGTCCGGTGTAGAATCTTCGACGTTCCCTACGGTCGTGTCGGAGATAGAATATGGATTTGACAAATCCTACTATCTAGGTAGCGCCATTGTTCACCTTACGAATATTCCGCAGACGGATTTCATCTAAGCTTAGTGTTGGTTTTTTTTAAGTTGAAACGAAGCAAAAACAAGGCACGTGAGCAAGATCATTAGAGTAGCCGACCTCGATATTGTTACATCCGGTTTTAGTGATTCGATACGCTTTGAGACATTTCGCTGACCTTGGCCTTTAAATCTCCCGTAAAACTGCTGCAGCATAAACAGCATCTGCGAACGATTACTTTCTTATTTGTGTCTTCACACCGCAACAAGGTTACTTCACATCGAGATGTAAATGTGTAATCCATTATGAAAGCTTGTTGCCCACACCGGATAACAGGTACAGCGATACTGTTTCGAGCATGTTATCCGGGCTTAAGAAATGGAGCAAATCGAAAGAATCTTCGCTCTCGTTGCAAATGGCGTAACACGGATTGGAAACGGAATGTAAATCAGCGATAAAGTGATTGATTCGATGTCGTTATGCGGTACCTTTTGCGTCACACGGTTGGCGTGGATGTGCCAGGTGGAAGAATTTTTATTTTTTAATGGTGGTTATGTTTATTTGCTGATTTGATTGTGTTTGTTTAGCGCAGCGGTATGTATCCACTTATTACATGTTGGCGGATACTTTACATTAAGAGCGTAACGTTCGTTAGACGCGGACACATTATACGGGTATGAGGGTACTTTACGGAACGGTTGTTGAAAGTTGAATGAACCGAATGTAATTTTTGAAGTTTCGAGAATAAATTATAGCATCAAATTTATGCGTGGTTATTTGTGGTGGTCTAACAGGGAAACCACTTACAGCTGGGTTGAAATGTGTATTTTATATTAATTGGCAATTGGTAGTAGTGTACGGAATAATCAACAAAGATGTGAAGTTAATACAATTGTTAACGAGTTTAAATTTTAAGGACTTACCTTTACCATACATTGTGCTATGCTTGAAAATGTCAAATAATAAACATTCCACCTTTTGAAGCCCTACACGATGGACACTTCCGGGCTGTAAAAATCGATAGTTGTATTGATTTTCTCCGATGTTTTATGGTGGTTTGTTTGCTTGCTACCATCGAAAATTGAATTACGGTCGAAAGTGTCATCAGCAGGCACTGATGGTCTTTCCTGGTGACACAACCATACACTATCACACTCGTTTGGTGATGGATGACTTGCAAGGAACAGGACGGTAAGGAAAGTTAACAGTCGGAGGTGAGAAACGCTTCCAAAAACATGCAGCCCATGTTTCAATTGTTCTTAAAGTTCTTTGAACTGTGCGTGTGTGTGTCTATGTTGGGAAAAGCTATTAAGGTGTATTCTAATATGTTTTAGGGCACGGAAACGACATTCCCATCGCACCCATTCCACCGATCCACCGATGGGAATAGATGGCATACCGTGAAGGTTATCGCTTCTGCTACTGGTTGGGATCGTCCTCGGTCGCAAGGCACGCATCACCACCCTAATCCCACCGGGACAGCTCCACATTCGTGTGGTACGAACATGTGTGCGGTACAAATACACTCATGCTGTAACTTTGCCGAGTACGTGTTGCAAACGTCATCAGGCTGGTGTGACCTAGCCCAGTGCGACGTTCGTGGGATTGGCAGACCTAACCTCAATTTCGTCAAGCGTCAAGCGATTGGTCGAGTACCATCGGTACAATAACAGCTGTACTTTACAGTACGGTTCGGGTTTGGACAACTGTCCCTCGAGAGGGTTACACTCGTTTTGAATTTGTAATGCTCTCTCGCTTTCGATTCTTGATGGTATGACAGTTGAAGGTTGTCAAGTTTACTGTCAACAGATACGGCTACTTCAAGTTCATTATCATTCCATCAATTGAAGTAGCGGTTGGGATGTGTCCAGGGTAACGGTGAAAAGCGTTTAAAGCCAAATGTGGCCCAGCTTCCACATGTTTAGGTGTCTTATCCATACATTATACATTCGCGAGAAATAGTAGCTACCAATGTTAAGTGAATAATTAATGGCGATAGACCCTCTTGCATGTCCTTTTTCTTAAATGTACTCGTCTTGTTGGAGTCCTCACTGTTCCTAACACAAACCATGAGCGGTGTTTGTGCTTATCAATCGTAGCACTTCTTAACCCACCAGGAATGAAGTTTGATGCTATCAGTAGTCCGGATGTATTGGACTAACTTTTCCCGTTTCCAACTTCCCACTGTCGATGTAGGAACTTTTCCGTGGCTCGAAGCCACGCGCAATGGAAATAATAGAGCACGATAACGTGACAAATTGAGATAACTTCTAAAGTGCTTGTGTAGTTTGGTCTGGCGCTGTCCAGGAGTACGCGTGAGCTCCAGGGAATAGAAAGATCAAAATGAACATAAAAGTATCGTGATAGCAAGACAATGAAACATCGAGTATTTTGCTTCCGGCTAGAATTTGACCCACCGAACCTCCCTTTCGCTGTTGTCTTCGTCAAGAAGGGAACCGAATTACCCGGAAGCAGTACAGATCGATATGAATCTCAACCGAAATAATGATGATGACGAAGAGTATTGTGAAGTTGGTGTTTTGGATTAGCAACACAATCACGGATCTAGAGCAGGATGATGTGCGGAAGATGCAAGGTCACGCCGGGGGGATGATGGAAATCTCTCCCGTGCGATTCGATTTTCCCTCATCCAGGGACCAGAGGTGTGAGTGAACCTTCGCTAAATGCTTGACGTTGACAAATGCTTTGCAGTGGCAGCATTATAGCGCACCACACTATGCGTCACACGGTTGGCGTGGATGTGCCAGGTGGAAGAATTTTTATTTTTTAATGGTGGTTATGTTTATTTGCTGATTTGATTGTGTTTGTTTAGCGCAGCGGTATGTATCCACTTATTACATGTTGGCGGATACTTTACATTAAGAGCGTAACGTTCGTTAGACGCGGACACATTATACGGGTATGAGGGTACTTTACGGAACGGTTGTTGAAAGTTGAATGAACCGAATGTAATTTTTGAAGTTTCGAGAATAAATTATAGCATCAAATTTATGCGGGGTTATTTGTGGTGGTCTAACAGGGAAACCACTTACAGCTGGGTTGAAATGTGTATTTTATATTAATTGGCAATTGGTAGTAGTGTACGGAATAATCAACAAAGATGTGAAGTTAATACAATTGTTAACGAGTTTAAATTTTAAGGACTTACCTTTACCATACATTGTGCTATGCTTGAAAATGTCAAATAATAAACATCCTGGTGACCCAAGCATACCCTATCACACTCGTTTGGTGATGGATGACTTGCAAGGAACAGGACGGTAAGGAAAGTTAACAGTCGGAGGTGAGAAACGCTTCCAAAAACATGCAGCCCATGTTTCAATTGTTCTTAAAGTTCTTTGAACTGTGCGTGTGTGTGTCTATGTTGGGAAAAGCTATTAAGGTGTATTCTAATATGTTTTAGGGCACGGAAACGACATTCCCATCGCACCCATTCCACCGATCCACCGATGGGAATAGATGGCATACCGTGAAGGTTATCGCTTCTGCTACTGGTTGGGATCGTCCTCGGTCGCAAGGCACGCATCACCACCCTAATCCCACCGGGACAGCTCCACATTCGTGTGGTACGAACATGTGTGCGGTACAAATACACTCATGCTGTAACTTTGCCGAGTACGTGTTGCAAACGTCATCAGGCTGGTGTGACCTAGCCCAGTGCGACGTTCGTGGGATTGGCAGACCTAACCTCAATTTCGTCAAGCGTCAAGCGATTGGTCGAGTACCATCGGTACAATAACAGCTGTACTTTACAGTACGGTTCGGGTTTGGACAACTGTCCCTCGAGAGGGTTACACTCGTTTTGAATTTGTAATGCTCTCTCGCTTTCGATTCTTGATGGTATGACAGTTGAAGGTTGTCAAGTTTACTGTCAACAGATACGGCTACTTCAAGTTCATTATCATTCCATCAATTGAAGTAGCGGTTGGGATGTGTCCAGGGTAACGGTGAAAAGCGTTTAAAGCCAAATGTGGCCCAGCTTCCACATGTTTAGGTGTCTTATCCATACATTATACATTCGCGAGAAATAGTAGCTACCAATGTTAAGTGAATAATTAATGGCGATAGACCCTCTTGCATGTCCTTTTTCTTAAATGTACTCGTCTTGTTGGAGTCCTCACTGTTCCTAACACAAACCATGAGCGGTGTTTGTGCTTATCAACCGTAGCACTTCTTAACCCACCAGGAATGAAGTTTGATGCTATCAGTAGTCCGGATGTATTGGACTAACTTTTCCCGTTTCCAACTTCCCACTGTCGATGTAGGAACTTTTCCGTGGCTCGAAGCCACGCGCAATGGAAATAATAGAGCACGATAACGTGACAAATTGAGATAACTTCTAAAGTGCTTGTGTAGTTTGGTCTGGCGCTGTCCAGGAGTACGCGTGAGCTCCAGGGAATAGAAAGATCAAAATGAACATAAAAGTATCGTGATAGCAAGACAATGAAACATCGAGTATTTTGCTTCCGGCTAGAATTTGACCCACCGAACCTCCCTTTCGCTGTTGTCTTCGTCAAGAAGGGAACCGAATTACCCGGAAGCAGTACAGATCGATATGAATCTCAACCGAAATAATGATGATGACGAAGAGTATTGTGAAGTTGGTGTTTTGGATTAGCAACACAAGCACGGATCTAGAGCAGGATGATGTGCGGAAGATGCAAGGTCACGCCGGGGGGATGGTGGAAATCTCTCCCGTGCGATTCGATTTTCCCTCATCCAGGGACCAGAGGTGTGAGTGAACCTTCGCTAAATGCTTGACGTTGACAAATGCTTTGCAGTGGCAGCATTATAGCGCACCACACTAGACGTTCTAAGCGCTCACTTATACCGAAGTAGTTTATTCAATTGTTGCTCCTCCACACGTTACCGTGTCGTCGTCGGGCTTCGTGCCAGCGAACAAAAACTTCGAAATGCGAACTTATGCAAGTAGGTGGAAAATTAATCTTACCGTGTACCGTTTTTTTTTGCTGCTCCCTCGCTTCTTTATCTCGTCTCGGCTGACCTTTTGTGTGTGCTTTGCCTTTCGGAAGCATCCACTATGGAGCATCCTTCTTTTGCACGATGATAAATGAAGTGTGGGAAGATCGGTACGAAAGCGAAAGAAAAACAAACCCCGGGAAACAGTACCCGGGTAGACCCGGTGCGCTTTTGATCGATTGTGCGGATGTGTATGATTGGATCGGCACGCTGGAGTCTTTCGTCTTCATCGTCCATTTAGCGTCGCTTTAATGATATTTTATTGGAATTCTTTTGTACCGGAGGAAAGCCAATCCGGGCAAAAGCTATTGAGCAGTTATGCTTATTGCTTCTGAATTGTGCAATCTTGCACATTGTTAGAAATCAATCAACGTTATTGAAGAGTTTATTAGATCTTTGTTCGGGAGGGTGTTTTGGTATTAGGGAGAGTTATAGGAAACATTAAGTCTTAACATTAATTGCGGGAATATACACGCGATAATGATGCACAACGAGCTGGTTTTCTAGGTGCTAGATTATGTTTGTAAAATATATTTGAAATGTAGAAGATTGCAAGATATCCAGAAACAGATATGATACTTATATAAAGTAAGGACTTCGTAGACAACGAAATTGCTTCCGTATAACCAGAAGATCTCAATTATAACTGTTTTAGTCACTGAAATGTTGAAAATCAAGAAAATTTCTGTGTGATACATAAGAAATGCACGATACATGGTCCACAATAATGATACTGCAAACGGTTGACGGGAACAAGTTTTAGATTACACTGACAGAGGGCGCCAATGCACTTGTGTGTGTGTGCACAGCGTGAGGAGCAAACCAGAAGTTGGGGCACGAAGCGCAGTTGAGTAGCTGGGTCAGGTGGAGTAGACACTGGCAGAGAACGGAAACATGCCTGGTTCGAGGTCTGAGTTTCCTGGAAAAAGCGACCTGACCATGTCGGCTAGACGTGCTAATTAGAGCGGGCAAAAAAAAAAACAAGCGGACGAAGTTCATTTGTAGCAACTGTGATCAACAAAATAAACGAGCTACGTTCGAAGATTGGTTAATATTAATCACTTCAACGGTGTACAAAGTTGGACATCATAATAAACTCTGAGACCGATGATTATAGTTAATCTAAATTTCGCTTGAGATGAGCTCGAAGGGAAACAGTTGCTCAACAGTGTGACAAGACCGCAGAGTTCAACCAAAGGTGATAAAGAAAATGTTTGGGCTTTATCGTTCCGCATCTTGGTCTTGGGGATCTGAGTAATTGAATAATAATACTAGTACGTCGTACATCGAAATACAGAAATTATGGGTACAAGTTTCCGAAAAGGATCATTCTCTGCGGTATTTTCCTAAGGGTTTTGCAAAAAACGAGGTTCATATAAAGTACGAATAGTCTGAAGAATGTTATTGCATTCAACCGGTTCATGGATGATATTAACTGGCGAAGATGAAGATAAATGTTCTACCGAAGTGCATATTTCTATCAAAAGCCTTGCTCCAAATATGATGTTACCATATCGAAGCGGCAGAACACATATGAGTTGAAAATTAGGATGTTTAAAAAAAAATGAAGAAAACGAAAGTCTACATCATAGCCAATTATCAGAGTAGTTTTATAGAAGGTGAAAGGTTTTATAGAATAAATATAGCAATTATGGAACTAATCCTTTGCCCTTGAAATGTAAAATGATTTGAGTTGGCGCACGTTTTCTACAAAGAAACCCGATAACATGGATTGATAGAATGAACACTTTGCATAAATCCCCAACAAACAAACTGCACAAACTATCCCGTTGTACGTCAACAACTCAAACAAAATCCAGCACAAACTCCCGGCCATTAGATTCTGGATCCACTCCAGTCGGGGTAGAAGTAACCTGCTCGTTCCTTCAGACACCGCAGCAACCCGAACCTGGTAGCATTACAGGTGACGTTCAACTGTCGCCACACGGATTAGCCACGCCAAGGCTGTCACTGTTGGGGTGCAAACATCGTACTTGAGTTGATCCGTGCCGAACAGAAAGACGAACATCCAGCGAGCGTAGCAAAAACGGGGTCTTCCCTTGGCTGGATGTTTGCACTCCGGTTTACCCATTTCCATCACAAGACACACAAAATGGACGTCGAGGTCGATGTAGTCCGGACAGGTTTTCCGACTACCTCCCGGGTTGGGGCGAACGCGAACAGCATACCATATACTGTGAGCTTCCAAAGCGTGGATCATCGTGGTTCGTGGTGGTTGAGCAATTTTCCACGTTCCGTCCAACCGCTGCCCGGTGCCCGCGACACTGGTGTGAGAAGATGAATGCAGCCGAGGAGCTTCGGTTAAGTAAACAATTTATCTTCCGATGCTCCTAGCGCGAGACCAAGCGTTTCGGGTCGGAATGGCGCCATCGAGACTGGCCCAAACGTGGCGTGTGTTCGTGTGCCGCATGCGGACGTACGCGGAAAGTTTGCGAAATAAAGTAGTTTTGCAAGGAACGCGAAGGTGTCTTGACACGGGCATGGGAGTCGATTATCTTTCTTGCCACGCAAAGACACGGTCAGAAGCGTTCATTACATATTGAAAGGTAAACATGGATGTGAAACAATCGGTTGGAAGAGAGTGAAGAGATCGTAACAACCTTGACAGGTTCTTTTGAAAGCAAAGGATGAGACAGTGGGAGTGGTGTCAAATGGAACCTTTAGGGAGCGATTGAAAGATGGAGAGTATTAAGGTGGATAAGCAAATGTTGATTGTTGCTCGGAGGGACTTAAAGAAGGTTGTCGGATGGCGAGTTGTTGTAGTATATTTAAGGCCATGGCCAACAAAAGTAAATAAACAGATGAAGAAATAATTGCTTCGACGTACTACATTAAAGAACACTTTTCATTAAGAACTATGAAAGAAAAACACTGTGCATTTATTAGCTAGGTCCTTGAAGTGTTGGAAGATTAAGAGAATAAGAGACGCATTATGCGTTCCACGATTAATTGTACAATCTGAGGTCACAGCTCTCTTTTCAACCGTTTTAGTATGCCAACACCACTCTGCTTTTGCTTCAAACTCGTCTCTTTAATCTATGCCAAAACGCAAAAAGCATGGAAGATGTCAGCGGACATTAAACGTCCCGAAACGCGTGGCATTGAAAGTGTGTTTCCTTTCGCACACACGTTTCAGGTCCGTGTTTCAATTTACGCGCGCTCTCGAAGCAACGTCTTCGGCGACCGTTTGTCGCCGGCGTTGACCTGGTGAGCATAAATCAACGAAGCGTGAGCGAATTTGTGTAGTAGCATAGCAGCCACTAAAAGTGAACGAGAGCGAGAGAGAGAGAGAGAGCGGAAGCGTGAGCACGAGATTGGGGCGAAATTTCGCCCACCGTTACTGTCCACCAAACGTACGCAAGCAAAACCAACCCGACAGCTGATGGTAGCGGCGTTGGTTGCGTCGGCGCGTCCCATATGGTATTTGTTTTGACTATCGTCTTCTGCCCCAGTCTGTCTGTGGGTTTTCGGGCGCGCGCGAAACATCTCCTCCATTCGGCTGGTGCATTCACGGCGAAAACACACACACACACAAACCCGTGTAATGTTATATTACCCTCCAGAGCAGAGCTGTGAGCCGACAGCGGTACGCTCGCACGATCTTCCGGATGTGAGAATCCGTAATAGGATGCGAACCGTTCGGGAAAGACAGTGCACGGTACAGACGAACGCGTCAGTTGGAATCGGTCGGTCGTCGGGTACGCACGTGCATGCAAGATCTTCCCGTCAGCGGTTAGCGCACAGACGAGCAACGGCGCGTGTGTGTGTTGTGGTGGGTTTCGGTAACGTTTAAATTATAGAACAGCAGTTTTGATGAAGTGCTCGAACCGTGTGGGTTCGAATGGGCCAACCGTCAGAGGGAAACACGGAATTTCGACGGATCGACGAAACAGGTGTCACGCACAGCGGACGGGACAAATATAGCGTTGGGTGTTTGTGAGGTGAAAATTCAATTCTAAGAGTGAGCCGTGCTGGTGGCACGATGAATTTGGAATTGAATGTTTTTCCACACGTGATGATCAGCAGGCAAGTTGTAAATGACTAAGGGATGTGATGTTCGTGCCCGGAGCCGTTAGTGTGGCGAGTGTAAAACTTTCCAAAGGCCGTGCGTGTCGTTACATCGCTGAAACGTTCGACGTTCGAAAGTGAATAACAGGTTAGAAACCGAAAATCGATTTTATTGAATGTAAGGTGTGTGTTACTTGGAACGTGATAGAGATTACAGCAAAACAAGGCTTTAAAGTGTTCGCTCAGTTTAAGCAAAACCGATACACCCAAAAGCGTGTGAAATGTGTGTTGGCCTGCCATAGATCAACGTGTTTGTGGTGTTTTCAATGTGAGGATGAAAATGGCAATCGATTGACCGATCAAAGCGTATCCTTCGTGCAAAGTTGTTGGCAAAACATTGACTGACGTTCGACTGGGAGAGCTTTTCCGCAAACTATTGGCAAAAAAAAGGGTCGATTAAACTTCGGATCGCAGGACCACCGGCCATAGGGCGGGTTGTGCATTCGTTTTGTGGTAAGTTTGTGGCGCGTATCGGAAGGGTTCTTCCGGTTTGTGGTTTGTGATTAATCCTACTGATGGTGTGATGTATTGGTAAAATTTGTAAAACCAGTTCGAAACAAGTAGCGCTCTGAAAGCGTTCTAAATATAATCTTCGCATGAAAAACGGAGAATATTCATTTTATAACGATGGTATTTTTGATGAATGATGATGAGCTATGAGCTATTTTCTACATTAGTTTTGTGGACTGTACTAACTTTAAAAAAAAATCGATCACATTTTACTGGAGTTTAGTAGAGGACGATAATAGAACTTTAAATAGCAAATTAATAAGCGTAATAAGTCCTTTCTTACGGTTGCTGAGGTGGCCATCAAGTGCGGTGGTTCTGGGTCGATAGTATCGGGTATTGTATCGTTTCCGGACAGTCTCCCTGTACGCAGTTCTGATTATCAAGATACGGGTAAAATTAAGTTTATTATGCCAGACATGGAAGGCATAATCCATCCTCTCGAGATTGTAAAGCTAAAGAATAAGTCTGAAGTGTCTACTTTATTAACACTTTGACGGTTGATCACATCGCTGTGGGTGATGATGTGAATGTTAATGGGTTTCCAATCGCTCTGCTGGGAGTGTTCGAGCAGTAATTTTGCTGTGTTACATCGCTGAAACGTTCGACGTTCGAAAGTGAATAACAGGTTAGAAACCGAAAATCGATTTTATTGAATGTAAGGTGTGTGTGTTACTTGGAACGTGATAGAGATTACAGCAAAAAAAAGCTTTAAAGTGTTCGCTCAGTTTAAGCAAAACCGATACACCCAAAAGCGTGTGAAATGTGTGTTGGCCTGCCATAGATCAACGTGTTTGTGGTGTTTTCAATGTGAGGATGAAAATGGCAATCGATTGACCGATCAAAGCGTATCCTTCGTGCAAAGTTGTTGGCAAAACATTGACTGACGTTCGACTGGGAGAGCTTTTCCGCAAACTATTGGCAAAAAAAGGGTCGATTAAACTTCGGATCGCAGGACCATCGACCATAGGGCGGGTTGTGCATTAGTTTTGTGGTAAGTTTGTGGCGCGTATCGGAAGGGTTCTTCCGGTTTGTGGTTTGTGATTAATCCTACTGATGGTTTGATGTATTGGTAAAATTTGTAAAACCAGTTCGAAACAAGTAGCGCTCTGAAAGCGTTCTAAATATATTCTTCGCATGAAAAACGGAGAATATTCATTTTATAACGATGGTATTTTTGATGAATGATGATGAGCTATGAGCTATTTTCTACATTAGTTTTGTGGACTGTACTAACTTTAAAAAAAAATCGATCACATTTTACTGGAGTTTAGTAGAGGACGATAATAGAACTTTAAATAGCAAATTAATAAGCGTAATAAGTCCTTTCTTACGGTTGCTGAGGTGGCCATCAAGTGCGGTGGTTCTGGGTCGATAGTATCGGGTATTGTATCGTTTCCGGACAGTCTCCCTGTACGCAGTTCTGATTATCAAGATACGGGTAAAATTAAGTTTATTATGCCAGACATGGAAGGCGAGACCTCTCGAGATTGTAGAGCCATAGAATAAGTCTGAAATGTCTACTTTATTAACACTTTGACGGTTGATCACATCGCTGTGATGATGTGAATGTTAATGGGTTTCCAATCGCTCTGCTGGGAGTGTTCGAGCAGTAATTTTGCTGTGTTATTCTTCAACATGATTTGTAAGATAGTCACAAAAACATATGTATATAACACATAAACATAAATTCCGGCTGTCAAATTATTAAGTTTGCGGCAATTTCTATTTGATCTGACTAGAGATCAGTTTAGAATGGTAACTTGATGCAATCAGAGATCGAATAAAAAGAAAGACACATGAATTGTTATCCTCTTTAACTTTATAAGTTGTACTGGTTGATTCTAGTTGCTTTTTTCCAACGTTTTCCTTACTTTTTCTCCTTTATCTTGTCCTGATTGATTTGAATTATGTTCTTTGGTGTTCATTTAGTTCATTTAGAATTCCCGCTTCATTATTTATAATTTAGATTATTCTCCTTTAATTCTATGAGACATTGTATTCGCTTGTTTGAATCTTGCTCATGATCATGTCCATTTTGTTGCTGTTGATATGACTTCCATATCCACTTCTCGCATTTTGGTAATTGATTTTGAAGCTGAATATATTTTACCTCCAAAAAGGCACCCAAAACTGAAGGTTTCTTCATATTCTTGTCTGCTATTTCTAAGCAATAAGGTTGTCACACATCAACGAAAAAAAAGGAAGCACAAACACACCACATTTTGCAATTCTGCACAACAATGCGACATGTGAGTTTGTTTATCATAACGGAACAACGTAACGCCGGCATCATTCGGTTACACTGCTTACATTTTATTATCGCTACGATAAGAATCCGCCTCGGGATATCGAAAGCGATCTCGCGCCACCGTGTCCATTCCATTCTACCTCATAGCAAACCCGGGCACTGATACGCGCGTGAGTCCCCACGGGTGAAGCGTCAGCGAGACGGCACATCCATTCCCGATTCGAGTCACGTGCGAAGATGACACTTTCGTGTTTGGCATTAACCGTGTGCACACACTGCTGAGAACAAGAGACCGTCCGCCGGGAGATTAAGAGGCAATTATTTGCCTCCGAATGTGCAATGTCGGGACGGAGCTAGAGACGCGTGTGCGTTGGTTTCTAAAGCGTTGGTGGATCTGAGTCCCTTAAATTGGATCAATCGGGATGGTTCAGCACCGAATCGTGCCGAATCCCGTCGAACAGTGGACAAGATGTAATGCCGGCACCTGTTTGTCGTCATCGTCAAAGGGTCGATAAATTTGGGAAAATATTCTTCTGGCGCAAGTCTCGCAAGCCGCCATTCTTCGGCCGGTTGAAAGGTGAAAGTAGGTTTATTCGTTGGCCCCACCCCACCAGCTGGGATTTGTAGCAGGCCGGTGCGAAGATCGACGGAGGTTCGCTATTTCCAGAAATATTCTCACACACAGTAATTTTACACGCTGCGCGTCCAGGGTTTTCTTTTCGTATTTTTCTTTGGTTGTTGTTTTGCTGTATTCTTTTTTGGTTCGGTTTAATCGGACGAGCTGGTAAGAGTACGAGTGGTTAACAAACAAAAATAAATACGGTACGGTGAGGCAACTTCTTTTTTTCCGCCCCCTGCACGATTCACTCTCCGTTGATCGATTCTCTGGACACTGGACACACGCATCCAGGGGTGCGGGAGATCGTTGCGTTGGGATGGCATCAAATTTCACAAGTGTTTGTTTACTTTCTTCCGGAAGTGTTGGGCGCAGGAAGTACACTTACTCACAGCGAAGCTGTGGAGAAGCAAGAGACAGAGAAGAAAACAAACGCAATCGATGCAACGGCCGTAGTAGCATTGGTGAGTTAAGTGCTTCGCAATCGTTTCTTCACGCTGTGTGTGTGTGTGTGTGTGGGAGAGTATTAATTTTCTCGCAAGTCAAAAATCAAATTAAATCAGGTTGGATGACGGAACTCCGGTACCTGGTGGTGGAGTAGGTTGTTCTTTCATTAAGAAAGTGCTTCACCTTGACGCTGACGCCGTGCAGGCGAGCAACATTCCAGCGTATTTTTCCGGGAAAAATTGGTCAATGGAACTGACTGGTGATGATCACATGCTTGCGATGAAAAAAGAAAATTGGAAGCGTGCTATCGGTGGAAAATGGACTGGATATCGCTTTTATGTTTGTAGAAAGAGAGAGAGAGAAAGATAAATTTATTGGATTAAATATTTGTTCCACCACAACACGTGCCAAAAATCGATTCTCATTTTCAATTCTAGGAAATATTATTCTCCTTCCCAATATGAAACAGAACACTCGCTCGATCTGTAGTCAATCTCTGTAGCATTATTCCAACACGGTATAAATAATTCTGTTACCGCAAGGAAATTTGCATTAAACAAACACACCAATCATAAGCTTTATCTTGCATTCTCTCGCGTTCCAATAATCAGTCACCACTCAACCGTCAAATAATCCAATCCAATTCGATCGATCGATTGATTCCCGTCATCAATACCATCACCATATTATTCACGCTCGGTTTGTTGGCAAAATCTCGCTGAGATATCAAACCCATAAAGCATCTCTGTGTTGGCTGGCTATCGGCTATCCTTTGTGGCGATTGTTTTCGTCTTAAGATCCTTTTTCGTTTCCCATATTCGTTGCCCGACCTCGATAAACGCAGATCTGCTGATTGTGCCAATAAACCGTAAATCGTAAAGTTGAGCCAATGCAAATGAATTCTGGGTCAATGGGTGGGAACGGTCGTCCCGTGGGATTGTCTGCCAGACAGTGCCAGACAGTTGGACCAGCGTGTGTTTGCTGCACAGTACGGAAAAAAGACGAGTGCGAGTGAAAATTCGGTCAACGCGAATTAGTCTGGCGTTTGTCCCGCTTGCGAAATCATATTTGGAGCTCGGGCACAATTGTCTGATGAGTGAAGTGCTTCGTTATGGAACAACTTGGCTGGCCACTCACCGACCAACGTGCCGTCGGAGCGAAATAATTGGACAACGATATTACCCAGTGTATGGGATGTTGGGATTCGGCTGCAAGGTACAAGGTTTCTTTCCAACTTTCTGTCTGAGGTGTGATGCAACGTTTCCATCCACGGATGGAGATAAATTACTTTCAAACGCTGGCGCTGGATTAGAGACACAACCGTAACCGGGGCATCATCAATCTTTCACCGGCGTGTTGTCGTTTTGAAAATTGTCGCCACGTGTCAACGGATTCATCGTTGAAGCTGTGTCGTATGAAGCAACCTAACGTGGATGCTGTCACCGTGTGAGTTGTGTTTTTGTTTTGTTCTGGTTTAACCATCAATAAAAGAGGGGTTTGAAACTGGCTCCAACATTCGCATAACAGCACACACACATACACACGCTGGTTGGTGTTCAGTTATCTCGTTGCACCTTAACAGTGCATAACGAGATAAAGGGTGAACACAGCATGCACTAGCCTCGCAACCGTGCATGACAAAGTGGTGTGCCGTCGGTGCACAAGTGGAGTAAAACGGTTTGTGTGCCAGTTTTATTGATTCAATTAAGGCGTCAGATTAAATCAATTGGCGGTGTGGGGCAATTTTTGTTTACCCGGTCGCTTCATTTGGACGCAGTTCAATTTTGGTTGTCGGATTGTTTGATTGCAATTGTTGGACTTATGACTGCGTAAGCTGTCTAATGAAATAAATCAGGGGGAAAAAGCACAAAGTTTAAGCCGCTCGATGGGAAGCATATATCTTCCAACTGATTTTATCCAGTTCACGAGAAAAGCACAAGATATCGTCATAAAGACAGTAGTTTGTTTTTCAGTTACTTGATCTTCCATTATGTCTTATATTGAATTTGAAAATTTAACAATTTGTTTTGCATAAAACTTCTTCCAAATTCTGAGATAACAGCAAGGTTTCATTTTACATGTATTTTAACGGTGTGAAACGAGACAGTGTTGAGGTAAGAATCAAGTAAGGAATGGCAAGAGTCTGCTCATGGCGCCTGGACTCGTCAGCGCATCCCGGAAGTGACGTCCTGGACTTCCCTTCGTTTTGGTGAAGTTGAGTTCTTTACAACACAACTGATGACAGGACACGGCTTCTTCCAAGATCACCTTGAGCGGATGAACCTCATTCAGGAGGCACATTGTCCGGAGTGTCCGGAGCTGAGAGAGACACCAGAGCAAGTGATTTTTGAGTGCCCTCGCTTCATCGCCGTTAGACTGTGGACTGTGGAGAACATCATCCCCCTGATGTGCTCCAGCCGAAACATCTGGCGAGTTATAGCAGAGACCATCAGGGTGATCCTTACCCGCCTGCAACAGCGACGTATTCGCATCGACAGAGGTACGACTGAGACCGGTCCAGCGGCTCAGCAAGAGTTCAGCCGAGAGAACCATATCATTAATGGTGACCCCGGTTTCATACTGTAGCGGCGGCTATGATCTCCGTGGAAGACCAGGCTACCGCGACAGGCAGTAGATCATCGTTGGAAACTGGAAGAGTCTCATTAGCTCTTCGGTGATCACCTGTGATCGTGAAGCTAAGACGCCCGACAACTCTCACCAAGTTGTCACAGCGCGACGCCGTGACGAGTTGCCCATGGCAAAAATCGTCTATACCATTCATTTCCAATGTTATACCCCCGTTGGTGATCTGGGAATGTTTGGTGAAAGGCTCGAGGAGGTTTTAGTTGGTACGAATCCGGCAGTATCAAGTATGAATCATTCGAAAAATAGTAGAAGCTAGAAGTCTTGATTTTGGAGAGACATATCAGTCTATATTTTCGAAGATTGAAAGACAGAAAATTTTAACTTTTTTCTAGGGTTTTCGTACACGTTTGTCACCTTTAAGATAATATCTGAAAACAAATACGATCCACTTGATCCAAGAAAAAGTGCATTTGTAAATACTTTTCCAACAATTTTTGAAGCGATAAATCAATACAACTTTGGCTTAGAGTATCTGACTTTTTCGAGAAAAGTATCCTGATCTCTGGGCTACAGAACATCCAACTAGGCATTCTGTACCATAAACAAACGGTATTATGTCACAGGAATTATTTTCTCAAATGTTGTCTTAAAGATTTGTTTATGTTTAGAGAAAAAAGATCTCTTTGCAATACGTGCACTGTAGACTACCGTTGATGAAGTTTCAATGAGCAAACTGCTGCAACGACAATGTTGTTGAAGGTTTCAGTGTCACCTTCTAACTAAATGTCCGGAGTACATTGCTTAAACCATATTTATTGCGATGTTAAGGACGTACAACGTATATAAGGAGTTTCATTTGAAGGGAATTTTCGATTCATCTGATTCTTAGTTTTAAAATGTGAAAAAGAAAAAAAGTCTTTGATCCAGAGTTCATTTCTTATTTTGTAAATCCATGAAATATCACCATCACATTTGTCGAAAATTGAAACTTGGTAAAGTTCCATCACTATGTAAAAAGTATGAATGTCTGAGGTGGCTACAAAATCTAACTTTACTTTTTGGTGTTTATTTTGTTTTTATTTTGAAGTTGGCCAAACTCAGTGGACGACACTTGTCGTCAAAGTTGGCACACAACATAATAGCCCATGATGAGCTACTGCAAAACATCCCCAACTACTAGACTTATTGTTACCGCATAGTTGGATAGTCAATCCTCACTATGGGGGAACGGCCCAGATGAGACTTGAACCCCGGTCCTGCCGTGTGAAGACCGGCGCCGCTGTCGCAGTACCACCGGGCCGCCATCGTTTGTCTGTACTTCAATATTCTACTACCGCTTGTTAGCTACATTATCCATATTGCTGGAACGAACATGGTGTGGGTCTGTGTATGTTTGAATTCATTCTGCCTAGATTTAAACTACAAGCATGGCTGTTTGTTTAGGTTACTGTCTTTTAATATAATGTTTTAAGTTTGTAAAACGTGAAATGTTTGCTTATTAAACCCTCAAAAGACGTGCTTAATCTTAAGGCTAGGGGCGGCCCGGTGGTGATGCAACTGCGGCGCCGGTCTTCACACGACAGGACCGGGGTTCAAGTCTCATCTGGGCCGTTCCCCCCTAGTGAGGATTGACTAACCAACTATGTGGTATCAATTAGTCTAGTAAGCCAGAAATGGCAGGCATGACCTTAAGAGGTCGTTAGGCCAAGAAAGAAGAAAGAATCTTAAGGCTAAGCTATGATATACTGTAAATTTAAACAGATGGGCATTTTGAAAGGTTTAATCCCACTAATCTATATTTGTGCTTGCAAACAAAAACTTACCAGAACATTCCACTAATAAAAATAATGCCAAACTGACCGAACTGTGAACATCCTGTCTGCTGCAAAACTTGAGCAACGATTGCGAACGGTAGAATATTCTTAGATTTGAACCGGATTAGAAGCCCAGATTACTTTGACACTTGAGCCACCTTTTTCACAAGGTAAGATTATCCTCTGGAACCGATAATCCATCTCACCGGCGTGTGAAATGCCATCAGAGAACTAGCGGATGTTACTGTGAACGATGGAAAGTGTCAACCTCGCCCACGGATGACGTTCCTTCAGTTTGGTTGATTTTTTCACAGCCAAAGTATTTCTTGTTTCGAGTAAATGTCAATGACTGTTTTTTTTTGCAGTGTAGTGCTGCGAAAACGATGCAAAACCGTTCGTTTCGATTCTTGGAAAAATGCTTTGCGTGATGGACACCGTTGGTGACCGTGCAGTGTTGTGAGCGCGTAGTTTTTCATTCCATCGGAGCGGGTTTTCTTTCATCCTATCGAGAGCTTAAGCAGTGGAATCTCTTTCTGAATGGTCGGTGTTTTTCGTAGTCTACCGAAAAATTGGCAAAAGTTGATCCTTTTTTTTAAGGACGTGCTCGCTCTCTCTCTCTCTTGAGTTTACTTTAGCCAGTAAAGCAACTCGACACGGCAAGGAAGTGTACGAGTGTTTAAATTCCTGCCGAAGGATACTGCTACGTTCCGTTGCAAATCGAGCGTTGAAAATGTGTGCTGGACGGAAAGAATTTGATGTAAGCTCACACACACACACACACACACACACACAACATCACCCGGGGAATGGGGAAAAAATTGAAAAAATATCCCTGAATCGCTTATCGATGTTCAATGAAATGAAAAATTGTTGATTGAGTGGTAAAATAAGCACCGGTCGACCATATGATGACCCACTATGAAAGAGGAAGAGAAAGAAAGAAACAGAGTTCGAAGCAAATAGCCCAATCGAAGTGATTGGGTGTGGAAGATTGTCCGTGGAGGGTTATGTATGCGAATTGGGCGAGAAAAATATTGAGTTAGATATTCAATGGTTTTTTTTTTGTGGTGGAAAACGGAGGAGATTTTATGCATGGAGCGAATGTTTATTGCTTAATGTGATTTTGAGGAGAGTGTATTTTATTTGATTTTTCTTTTGATAGTGCATAAGCTTTTTATAATTGTACTTAATATGATCTCGAGGGAAAATTTTATTCGTTATTTACACAATTGCATTTTTGAGATGTTGTCTGTAAAGGAAAAACAGGAGGAAAGCAAGAGATTTGTACGCCAAAAGCAACATTAAACTAACAAAAGCTCACCTGTTTGCGTTTAATCAAACACTTGAAAAGCTTGCACTCCACATTTTTCTGCAGTTGAAACGGCACAATGTGCTCCACAATGTAAAACGCGTACAATACGGTCATAAAATACTATCACACAAATTTAATTATTTATTTATAAGCTTTGAACAAAAATATTTAAGATAAATTAAACTTATTTTTCATTTAAATTATTTGAAAACTAATTTAAAACAATAAATCAAAACCATCTTGTTTATTGTTTCATTCCATTGTGCAGCACATAAGGTGAAAGCTGCATTCCAACGAAGAAGTATTGCATTTCTGCTGACCGATTTCCAGCAGCGAATGCACTGTTCGGTGCAAGAACCGTGGCGCTCCAGCTGAGATGGCATTTTTGCACACAAACGACCAGCAGCGCTCGTTTTGCGAATCGCCGGATTGCATTTGCAATGTTTCGTTTAACTATAATTGTAACCATTTTTCAGCACCGCTAAACGACTGCCAACGAACGTCTACCCATTTCGGGAGCCATGTCGTGTTGGCGGGATGTGAGCCGATTGTTTGTTGTTAGATTTCCACATTAATAGTGGGGTGTAAATTTCGTGCGAAAACACTACCAACGGTCGTCGGAGTTCGCGTGTAAAGGACAACCTCGCATTGTGGAATTGTTTCTTTCCGGCTGCGGAAAGCGCGTCTTAGAAAAATGGTATGAATGCAGTGAGAGAGAGAGAGACGTTTACGTTGGCAATAGCTTCATTCACCGGGAGCCCGGGCACGGGATGTTTGGGAAATCGTTTAACTGCTTGATCATGAAAATCCGGTTTGAAGTTTCTTTGGAGCATGGCATGGATGTGTCTAGTAAACAATTTCGCAGAAGAAAACGTAACACAAATATGGTTCAAGAATGGCGCGTCTATGGTGCAAACGTATGCCACGGTGTGGCAACAGTAACGAGACAAAAATACACACACACACACATCAGCACACAAATACACTCATACACGCACTGGTAACTTTCTCCCTTTTCATTTCTTTGACACGGACCACCGCACCTCTTCACTTCAAGTTCAATTTGTTCGAAATTATGGCACCCTATTTATAGGTGTTGTAAATTTAGAAGTAAAGTAAAAGTCCACCACCGGGTTAGGGCTGTTTGAGAGAGAGGGAAAGCACAAGCGGGAGCGAGTGAGAGCGAGTGCTGGCGAACGGAGGAAAAGAAAACGCATAATTTTGCAGTTCAATGAGTTTTTAAACGATTACGTAGTACGATCCATTCAAGCCGGGTGGAAACATTCGTTGCATAATTTAAAAAAAGAAACATATGTTAAAGATTTTGTAACAAAAAAAAAAATGAACGGAAATTGTTATATTTTTCTTATCCTTAATCGGTGAACATTTTCCAACGGCACGTTGACAACCCTGATGGAGACGCCTGGTACATTACGAACAAATGAAACTGGACGACCGATTTAATTTTACACAATCGGTTGGGACGATTGGGGTAGGATAGACGGGCTGGCGGCAGGGTAATAAAAATGTGCCAACCGAAGGTGTGCAGCCGAAAATGCACGGTTGGCTGATGGCCAAAGGTGCAAAATGTGCAGTCAATCGCGACACACGGAGCGTATGCTCGGAGGGACGTCGCCTGCACGTGTGTCGCCAGCACCATCGTTCGCTGTGTAACGGTTATGCCGTTGACCGCTCATGACACCGCACGGTATGCGCGCGCGTGTGTGTATGTACGACGGCGAGTGTTTTCACACAGTAACCCGACGTTACGGTTTGCTGACTGTGACCACCTGTTTAGATGATTAGAGCCGTGAGCCGTAGTTCTCGCCATGGTGGTACGATTTTTTTTGTGGGTGAGGCACCCTTTTCGGTGATGCCATTCTTTTAAAACAATTAAATTTTAACACCCCAGCAGCATCACCGTTGCGTGCGGACTTAATGCCCGGTTCACAGGCGTACTTGTGTGTTATATGCAAAATGTCATCGTCACGTTTCACGTAACCTTTCTTTTATAATGTTTTTAATTAAATTACCCAACTAACGAAATGAAATGCGCCTGTGTGTTCGGTGGCGAAACCTCAAGTGTCTGTCATCCAATTCAATTTTCGCATTTCACTTTCGGGCGTGTGTGTACGAATATTTGTTAATTAAATGATTAGAAGCAACCAGCAGCGAGAGTGTTACGACTGAATATGGTTTTATTACACACCGGAATCACGCCGAATAAGTAAAACCACTAATTAAATTTACCAAACAGTCAACGCCGGCTGTACGCTTATTTGTTGGTGAATGCAGTTCATTATGAGCAAGCTAAGAGCGTACGCTTGGATGCGCTTTATAAGGCAGACATTGGTGCGTAGCATGATGAAGCGTGTTGGAAGTTAGAGCATGATTGAATATTAAAATTGAGCTGACATTTGCAAAACTTTGCGCCCAAGGGAACAATTTATAATCTCTTGCTCTGCGCTACTGGCTACTGCCCGCGTCGATGTGTGGTGAAAGTTGGTAGCTATTTTGTTTAAATTTTGCTTATCACAGTGATGGGACCGTTTGAATGCCTGTTTTGTATCAAAAACAACCACCACTATCCTTGCATTGTCATTGTCGTGCCGACGCAGTGAACTTGACACCAACAAAAAAATTGAAGAACCGACACGTTTCCGTACGCGAATCTACGTTAGAGTAACCGATGCTGTGGGCAGCAAGAACGGAACTTTACAAAGGAGAAAAAGCAGGAAAAACACGCCCGTTGGCACGCACACGCCAAACAGGACCACTATAAATCATCTGTACCGGATTTTTCCATGCTTCCCATGTGTGTGTGTGTGTGGTGATGTACCATCCACTTTTTTCACCGCTTTTCTAATTTCACTGCTTTCACGCTCGTGATTCGTTTTGTCGCAGTGACTGCAGGAAAAATTGCGAATGCGGACAAGGTTTTTCCCCCGGAACCGATCGACGGGTCTGGCACGGCACACCATCGGACCGGTATGTAAATCGGTGTTCCGGGTGTGCGGGTCTCCCATTCATGAAATGCTTCCTTCGGGGTCGACGGTTCTGCAGAAATGGTTCTTCCGATGCTTCCTGTGTGCCCGGTGCCCTCCGAACGCGATAGACGTCGCTCTGACGTTCGTTTGGTACGGTTTTTGTTTTGCTGCCTACCCGGTATGCGATTGCTTTTTTTTTTAACGAGTGTGTGTATGTAATGCTGTTGTTCCGCTCCATTTTCAGCGTAAGCTGTGCTTGGCTCAGCGGTCCGCTTGCTTCCTTTTTTTTTGTACCTCGAAGACTTCCTTCCATGTGGGTCCTTTTTCGAACGAAGGGTTACAAATATAGACGACGTGAGTCCCCATGAATGGTTTTTTTGTTGTTGTTGTTTCGCTTCCTTCTCCCGGCGAATCCATGACGTCGGCTTGTTTGTCAACGGCGAATGACCTCAATAATGGTAATTTAATATCGCAGATATTACAAAGAAATAAATTTTTTGGGCAATGCACGAGCTGTGTCGTACACTCATTCCTTGGCGAACGATATTACCGCATGCATTGCGCTCGTATACAGGGTGGCAGTGTGTAGAGTTGAATGTCAGTGCCGGCAAGGAATCAAAAGAAGGAATTCCACCCCGAAAGGCTTAACCTTTAGATCCCTTAGGAGGCATGGGTAACGTGGGATACGAAGGCATTCCAACATGACATTCAAAGATGAACCTTTGGCTTGTGTTGGCTGTATGGTATGCGTGCGTTTGCTGGTGTATCGGGAGGATAGAGATAGAGTAAAGCTGGGCAAGTAATCGAGATATGCACGTCATAGCTAAGGATTGGGATGTTTCGTTACAGCAAAACTAACCTTCTAAACCCCTTAAACCCAATAATAATGATTTTAAATACTAACTCCGTCACGTTTTCTTTGTATATCGTTTCAGATCGAAATCGTATCGGCCGACAGATGGGAAAAATAAGCGAATGCGAGTTTCGGTCTGAAGTCTGCAGCTGGCAAGGACAACACACCCGCATGTGAGCAGGTTTTGCAATCACGTCGAACTTCTACGCTACCCCCGTGGGGTGTAAACTTAATTAAAATCGTTCCCTAGACACTGTACGAGTGGGATGTGTGTTTGTGTAATTGTGTGTGTGTGTGTGTGGTTTTAAGGTCCCGGGCACGTTGATGGTGTCCTGAGCAGGGATGCATAGAGAAATATCAGATTTCTATTAACGAGCGGATAAAATTGCAATTTGTATTACAAAGTAACGTAGTAAGTGACGTACGTGGAGATCGATTGTTGTAGAGTTCCTTGAGGAGTCCTTAGAACTCAACAACAATTTTACAGAATAAAGATCAATTGCTGTCAGCTTTGGTACGGTTACAATTGAAACAGTGTAATTGTTTTTGTCTACTTCTGGGGTTTTTTTTTTCAAGTGCAGTGCAATACAGTTGGTTCAGTAATAGTAGTACTAGTAGTAGTAGTAGTGATGTGGTGATGTGGCACGTACCTTGCACAGGTAAAAGGTAACGGAGAATATTAAACGCGAAGCTGCACACGAAGCGCAAGTAATGATAATTGAATTTTCACCAACCACCATCATATCCACCCATATGTGAAGGGTTGAGCGTGTATGTAGTTCGGTAGGTCCTGATAACGTAATCAAACAACGACCGTTAGTGGTGGTAGGCAATGGTGTAACGGTGCCAGTGCTAGTGGTTTCCACAACGGTTTATCATCTGCGTGGTGCTGCGTGGAAAACAAATCAAACGAGCAGAAATCAACCATCAAGTTCGCGAGAGAGCGAGCGAGCGAGAGAGAGAGAGTTTACGTTCCGGAACGACGACTGTAAAGGACGGTGTAAGATGCTTCGCAATTGTGGTTGCTTTCAGCGGGCCCGGCGCAGTTCCAGCTTCGAGGACTCGTCATCCTGCCGGTCGTCCGAGATTGAGCGGGGTGGCGAGATGACACCGCACAGCGGCAGCCTGCTGAAGCTGTTCACCTCGAAGGGTTGGTGCCGGCAGTGGCGGAAGAGTGGTCGCGGCATGAGCATGACCAAGATCGAGCGAAGTAAGTAGTGTGTGTGTGTGCGTGTATGTTTAAAAGGGGAGAACGTTACCTTAAAAAAGAAGTGGAGAAAAGCTTCATACAGGGTTGGTTTTATGTTTCAAGTTCAACACCATCATTAACCGGGATCATAATAATTCCTGCAGGAGTTATGGGATGTGTGCGTGTGTGGTTCTGTATGCTGTGGTGTGTGGTTTTTTTTGCTGGTTGCACACACAATTCTCCATTTGGGTGAATTCGTTTGTGGTATCTTTGTTTATTATCTCCAGGAGCAAGGGATGGCAGACGATAAGCAAGGCGAATTGCGTTGCGTTACGGGAATAGAATAAGGGTTAGGGTTTGTTCTTTGTGTCCTCTAAATTGGATGAGAACGTTTTGCTGCTCCCTTGAGCAGGGAAGGATAATGCTGTTTCATTATCATTATTGCAAACGAATGGCTTTAGCACGATGAGCACAACGACAGGATGGGTTTCACACGCACCGTCATGAAAAACCGCAAGTCGTAAGAGCGTTTGATGTGAAGCGTCTGAGGTCGTTTGGTATTCGGTGAGTGTGACCTTAGGACTAATAATTTCGCTGCTGCCTGTTTGAAGTGAATCGATAATTAGTCCTTTCGAATTAAAGCCCTTTGCGTTTACAATAGAGTTATCGTATTGTATAGTTGTGAAGTTTGTTGTAATAACAACATCCGTACAAACCTCGAATGCATTGTTCTGTTTAATGTCTTCACACACGATCGCTTTAAACTGTTAGATGACTAGTTTTCTGGGACGGAAGAAGATAACATATAACTTGTGATCTTAATCGAATAAACGAAGCAGCTTCAGTTACGCAAGATTGAATGTTCTGATACGACTCAAATCAGGTCAAGAAATCCAGAAATAGAGGGGAATGTCCTCTTGAGATTGAAATTCAATCATTAATTTTAACTGGGAAGAAGAAATGCGAGTTTTTGGGTATTTCCTTTGACATTAAATTGATCTTTACATGTTATCATCAACTTATAGGAACAACGCTTCACCAACCAAGACAAGAACTCTAATTAATACATTTTTTTAAGTAGCATTATTATACATATTTTCAATTGACAGCTTCATTATTTAAAGTTGGAAGCAGCAATGAAAGTGTAATAGGCTAAGATAGTGTAAGATAGTGTGAGGTGGTCTGCTTTTTAAATATCTCTTATCTATAATCTACATAGATATTTACTTTGTGATGATGACATCAAAATATTTCTATCAATGTTTTTTTACAGCATCATATCCAAAAGTTAAACTTTCTATTCTAACGCGCCATGTAATGAACTTTTATGTAATACTTCAGATGTGTAATTTTTGTTCTAAGTATTCAATCATGTCACTCATGTTTCATCTATTTGAAACTTTAAAATGATGCTTGACAACAAGCTTCAAAATTTTAAGCAACAAATTTGACTGAAAGCTCGAGCGGAACTTTCGACATAACCTTTGCGAGTTACATTTGCTTTCAACGATCCAATTTGGTTATGGACTCTTGAGTACGTAGAGTTGTACCAGCATTGAAAATGTTCAACGATGTGTTTCAAGAGTTTTAAAAGAGCACATAGTCACTCTCTTTAGCATCGGTACCATTTGCCTAAACGGGAAACACGCAGTTTTGTTTTCATACCTGCCTTGCTGTGAGGCCAGAGATGTCACTCAAGCTTGATTCATAGGTGGTTTCTTTGAAATCCACATTCTTCTGTAATTTCTGCTTTTCCAATGTTGCCAATCATCAATTCAATTCAATTTTGAACTTTAATTAATATTTGATTTCTTTCTATTCACTTTAGCATGATTTTATGTACTTTATTTAGGATATTTTGTGATGACAAATGTATAATGAATAAACAGTATTTTATAGCAATACGGTCAGGCCGTCCCAAATCAATAAAAAAGAAAGTATTTTACCAAACATTGGTGTAAGAATAGGTTCATAGGGACTCAATATTAACTCCACTTATCCACTAGCTAATATTCATAAAAATTTGAACATCTTATTTGAATACTGTTTCACTACGGAAAGCAAATAAGTGTAACATCTCAATGTCTTAATGGATCCTCTCGCCACTAGTTTCAAAGTAACGATGTCTCTTGAGAGAATGCTAACAAATTATCCATCATTCCGTGTTCCGCAACTATCTGGCCTTGGTTGTTGTTTAGTTTTATAGTTTCCCCATCCGACATAAACCTCAGCACATGTAGCACGTTAAATCGCTAACATTCTTCCAGCTATAAAATTGCTGTGTCCTGTTGCGGTACAGTCACAAATCGGAATGCGTTTACCGTGAGCACGGCAGTTAGAGGGAATGTAAATATTCAATGTAATGCTCGTTACGCTGATGTGACGTGGCTGCTGCTGCTGTGGGGGTTTAGCCGGGGCAAGGAGTAGATGAATGCGTACGATGGAATGTAAAGTGCGGAAGTAATTCAATAAGGCGCACAGGCACAGATAGCGAAACCGGGTACTTTGTATTGCAGCCGGTTACTAACCATGCCATGAAATGCAATTTATGTGTGATGGAATTTGAAGGAAGCAAAACATAAAAAAAGTTGATTTTCCTTCTGTGATCTTGTTTCAAATGTATTTTATTGCACGTACTGCAATCAAGTTCTCTCAAGCTGGGTGGTTCATTAAAGCAGCTGACGGAGAAGTAAATGGGTACGCTATTTTGTGTACGAAAAAGTTAAATTGAATGTCATAAAATTGTGAGAAAAGACAAGCAAAAAAAAAAAGTATTTCCCATTCGGTGCCGAAACGAGACGATGTCACACGGGAACAATATGCAACCAATCAGAGAGCTATTTGCTTTGTACAAAGTGATTATCTTTCAAGCATAGGACGAAAAGAAACTCACACAAATAATGCAATAATTTTCCCCTGCGCGTTGCTGCTACACTGCAACGTGACCTTGACGGGTAGAGCGTTGTGAAAATTCGGTCCCCACAAGGGAAAACGGGAAACCGTTGTCTATCAAGTTCCGTGCCAAAATTCGCACCGAAACACACAAGTTTTCTTCCGGGGCGAAGACGACAAAGTTTTACCCCATTTATTGTGAGAGCGTGTGCTGAAAAAGGAAGGAAAGCTGGAGCATAAGGAGGAAAAATGACACAGAAAACTGAAATGAGAGTGTGTTTTTTTCCATTCTTTTGGTTGGTTGGTGGGAAAGACCCGTGTTCTGAGCGTGAGAGTGAATTTATGTAACACGCAAAAAGAAGGATGGAACGGGAAAAGACACAATAAGCCATTAACTTTCCGCGTAACTTTGTTTGTTCAGCTTGTTTTGGGTGAAGAAAAGGACCGGACCGGGAGTAAAGTTTGCCGAGCAGCAAAACCCGAAAACGGTGAAGAAAATGTAGCTTGACTGTGTATGTCGTTGTGTGTTCTGTCGAAAGCCAGCTCAACCCCGTATTGTAGAAGGAAAAAGTGCATTTGACTCTGACGTCGTCACCGTTGCGTCAATGGAAGGAAAAAGCTGCCACAAGAACGTCATATGTACTGCGGGAAGAAATTATGATCGGCCGCATGAAAATAGCATATCCATCATGCGGACCAAAAGTACCGCAACCGCAACCAAAGTGGTCACTTAGGCTCAGCTGGTTTGCGAACTTGCCGCCCGCTAGCATTTACGACACATTGACTGATGAGAGGAAAAACACACAACACGTCGCTTCACGTTTTGCCGTCCTTCGCTTTCTTACCTTCGCGTGGCATAAAAGCGTAGGGAAAACTCATTTTCACGCAAACCTTTGCGAATGTGGGCTTTTGGGTGGTTTGAAAGAGCGCGTGGAAAAAAAGCGGGGAGCATTTCTACGCATCCGGCGGAAAATGGACGCCAAAGGGCATTACACACGCTTGAAAAGCGCGTAGAAGGATATAAATACTTTTTTTCTTCGGGGCAGCAAAACAGCAAACTCATCAAACCGCTCGAAGGTTATGACCGGTATGTGGGGAGTATGTTTTTGTATGTTCATTCATAAAAATTCACGCACTTTTACTGACGATGGGATGGGCGCACGCTTCTCGGGTTTGGGTAGTTTTGGAATATTTTTTAAAGGAAATGTCCGATAACAAGAAACTTCGAAATAGGTCATTTTGCGCTACTCGTGTACAGGAAAAACATAGGAAAATACCAACTTTAAGAAGGTCAAAATTCCCACGATCCATGTTTGCAGGTCTCGGGAATGGAAATGAAAACAGGAACGAACACGGGACAATCGTAATGGGATTTTGAAAGTTTTCCATCGATCCCGTAACCCCTGAAGGATGCTTGAAAGTTGTTCGTCAACACACAAGAGTGTATCCGTTAGCATTCTTATTTTTCCTGTTTTCTATCGAAAAGGGGTTTCCCCATTTCCCGATCGGCCAGCCCAGTGATGGACAAACGAATCAAAAGAAAAGTCGTTCCACGACGAACTTTGTTGTTTCCGGCATCATGTCCGAGGAGACATGCTTGACTTTTACCGATGGTGGAAAAGCGGATTGGGAAAACACGAGCACGGGCGGCCTTTTCGAAATGACGGTCCCGTTTCCATGGGAATCAAATGCTGCCACACCGGCCAGTCTGGCAATTGATTATTCATCCGCTCATCATGCCCATTTCTGTCTTGGTTAAGGGGGTCTGGAATTTTTATGCCAAAACGAAAGTCACTCGGGTCAGCCTTAATTCACGGATGGAGAGAATAGCCAAAATTTTGATGAGTACGAATTTCGGATGAAAACAGGCCGCTCCATTGCGCAACGGTGCAGTGTAAAAGTTAAACGAAAATTAGTTCAAATTCTACGGTTGATTTCGAGCGAATGGTAAAATGGTCGTAGCGTTTTTGATTAAGTCGGCTTCGTCCACCGTCTCGCTGTGTTTGTGTTTGTCATTACTTGTTACGGGGCGGCCGGGGCCGGAAGTGTTTGGGCTGACGGTTTATAAGCTGAATATTTGCCGCTTTTATTAAGGGAAGGCTCGGGACACAGTTTTTGGGATGCTTTTAAGCGTAAAAACGCACAAGTGGCAATAAAATGTAGTTGTATTTTGCCATTCTTTTCGCTGACGAGCAATCCAACCGAACAGCGAACTTTGAAGCGTTCGGTGGAAAGCTGGGGGAAAATTTTAATTTAAAATTTAATTGGTACAAGGGTTCGATTTTATTCTTAATTCATTTTCATGCAAATGTTTGACGGGTGAGGGGTTTTTTTGTGCGAAGATGGTTGGAATAAATTAACTCGATGGATGAATTGAGCAGTTAAGATTGGCAGCATTTGATATTCACTGAAGCGAGAAACGAATTGAATGGTTTTAAGCAATGTATACAATTATTCTGTTCCATTCAATTGCGACAAATCAAGTTGGAAGGCAGTGAAAACATAAGACATATTTGGTTGATCTTATCGGTTTGAGGTACGAACGCATGTCAACTTAAGCCATTTGATATGAATATCTGAAAGGCGTGGCATTTTTTTGAACGAATTGTTTTATTACCTTTGTATTATTTCCATGCCTAGAAGTAAAATTTTAACTTGTACTACAATTTGGATTGGATCTAAGAAAAGATTTTCTACTTGAAATCTGTAGAAATTACACCGGTCGTGAAGAGGAGAAAACTTGTGATATTTTGAGAGTGTCTAAATTACTTGTGAACCGTTTGGTGTGTGCTTTTACAATGTTTATTTAAACGTCTTATTACCTCAATTAATCCTATAGTTCATGCGTCTTACTTTCGGCGTCATGTTTATACTGTCTGCTTTTAGCGTTGTTCAGTGAATTTATCCTTTTCATGCAAACTTCGAATTCAAATCCTTTTTCCTGAAACGCTTAATTCATAATACTTCAATACCGAAATAGTTCAACTTATAATTCTGACAACATCTTTTACTAGTACTTTAAGAATTTATACTTTCCATGTACTTTTCATCAGTCGATTCCATGTGTAAGATGCTCCCAAATTCATTATGCTTGTTGATTTCAAGGGGATTGATCCATCCCTGTGCTTCTACGCATTATATATTTTACGAGTTATATATAGTAAAAAATATTGTGTCGAAGGCATGGCTAAACGCTAATGATCTTCTCAAACGGCAAATGTCTTCTTTTTAATTTCTTTTGTTTTCTTTCTTTCTGTGCTTGATAGTACTGTATTGTTTGAGTGACTTAATGATATTCATATTTAATAGAAAATATTCGAAATTTTGCTATTTATTTTAAATTTTGTTATAGTTTCACGCAAACAAAAATGTAGATTATTTACAGCTTCCTATTAATTAAAATATCATATGCATTATCCATGTAAATAGGTTCCTTAGCATTTTGTTTACATTTTCACATGTTTATACAACTTATACATTTAAGTTCGGATTATATTGCATTTCCGCTTCATCAGTTTAAAAACGATTTCAGCTTAAGTGAACCGCACGCTTAGGTGAAATCCGTTTGTAAGCAAAAGCTTTCCCTTTTTTTTTAATAAATTGTGGCAAAATACAACAAACATGGAAACAACACAAACAAATGAAATAAAAAAAATAAAATGCCAAAAACGATTAAAGTACAAGACGACTTTGATAAATAAAAGTCAGTTTTTGCTAAAGGAGAAGAGAATAAAAGAGATTCGAATGGTACAATAACTGCTGTCAAATATTTAAAACAAACCATGATCGAACAATTACAACATCGCGACATATTGAATGATCGCGTTCTGATGGAAAGTAGTTCGTAATGATGACTTTGCCAACACGAATGTTAAATGATCACATTCCCTAGGGCGTTGTCTTCGGTGTTTAAATAAATAACCAATTTTCTCAACACTCTCCCGTTTTAAGCCCTGTAAACTGCCAGTTCCGCTGACAGGTTTAATCTTATGTAAGCAAAACTGGTGTCACAGTAATAGGAAACTTGTTAAACACCACATCTCACGCTGCATAATTGAACGCGCGTGACTACATTTTGAAGCATTAGCTTCCGTAAGCCAGTGGAAAAACAGGCGCCACAACAACAACAAAAAAACCATCCACTCCCGATGCCACTTCACTAAAACTCCCAACGTAAATGGATTACATTTCGCCCGCTTGTCCATTCCATTAGACGTTCCGCGAAATCTGTGGCACGTTCGGGGGCAGCAAAATAAATCAAGTGAAAACTCAATTTCCTCCATCTGTCACAGAGAGTTTGTTTAATTTTCACCACAAACTCCCAAAGGGGTGAAGCGTTTTCGGACGGAGCGCACTTTTAAGCTTCGTGGGGAAACGAACTGCGTAGCTGTTTCCTTTTTTCACGCACAGGGTCGGAGTGTTTGGAGTGTTTTTCCTACGCACCAAAGCATCTAATAATAATGTCATCATGTAGCTGTGTAGCTGGGCGTCTCCACGCTCGCGCACCCTTCGTTGTCGCCCCACAAAAGGTCATTTTTCTCTACCATGGGAAAAAGAAGAAATGTTTACCTTTTTTCGTTACATCATTACATTTCTATGCCTTAGCTGTGGATCGAGGAAAGGAAGTGGGGTTCTTACAACCGTGCGGCGTTGGACAACCGGGCTCGGGTAAGCCAGTCGGTGTCATTCCCACGTTTTGTGCCAAAACAAAACTGTCGTTTCACAAATTTATGGTTACATAAAAATGCCGGAACGCGGCCGAAAGGAGGGCAGCTTGCTATGGGTTGTTATGATAACAGAAGGTTTAGCAGGAGATAGCTAGCCGGAAATGATGTTGCCGAGTGTACATATACCGGAAATGAGGGGTAAACGGTTTAAGAGTGGAAATTATCATTTGTTCGTGGTGTGCGTTGCTCAAGCCAATCGTCATAACGGGTGTTACCGACTGGAAACTGGAGCTATAGGTTTAAAGATTTGTCGTTGCAATATTTGCAAAGTGTTACCTGTTTTTCCAAAAGGTTTCCATGAAAAGTTAATAGTAACACCTGCGTTTGTTTTCTCATAAAGAAATGAGCTTTAGTATTAGTTAACTAAATGAGAGTTAAAAAGCATCTGCTTTGCGAAAAGTTGTATCTTAAAAAAAATGTTTCTAACTCTACATTAACCATCTGTTCATCAAGTTTGCTGTAAAAAAAATATAACCGAAAACTTGTGCATTTTTAATATCAGCTTGTAGATAATCCGGTTTCAGCTCATACAAAAGCGAAATGGTTCTATTTTACTTTGGGGCCGAGTTCGGCTTGAAAGATGCTTCATCAGCTTGCCATGGTTCATAAAGAGCAAATGCTGCATCGCGAAGAAAGCGTGAAAGCTTTCACTGATCTAGCATATTGAAATGAGAGCAAACGAGGAAAGGCGAAGAAAGAAAAGCGCAAGAAAAAAACCCATAAAGTGTACAACTCCCTTCAGGGAATCCGTTCGAGGAATGAAAATGGAACGATTTCCCTCGATTTCGAAACCAACCAACGAACCACCGTCCTGGCAAAAGCTCACCGTGTCCATGCAGCCGCTCGTGTGGAACGGAAACGGTCGGAACGAGCGAGCGAGAAAAGCAAAGGTAGAGCCTTCTGCATTATATTATCCCGCGGTTTACGAGGAAATTACCGAGTGTGCTTTTCGTGTTGGTTTTCGCCGTTTGATGGCTGAAGCTGGGGCGGATGGTTTAATGGATTATTTCCACATCGATTGCAGACGGTACGGTTGAACGGTGTGGGTAGTGGATTATGGGGTTTTTTTCAGTTTTTCTTTAGCATTTTCCGAAGCTCTCCGAAGTTTCGAAAGATGGAATTAAAATTGTAGAAACATGAAGTGGGCGTTGAGGCTCGTTCTGGAATTACATTTACATCGCTAAATCGAATGATTGGAAAGTGCGTTAAGTGATATGTCTTATTGCCGGAGATTGCTTCCGGGAAATTTATTTACCAACAGCGGGTGAGATTCCACGAATTTTTTAGTGAAAAAAAAGGGTCGATGCTATTGATGGATAGATAGCTCTATAACAGCATACGAAACAGATTTGTACTAAGCTATCCGAAGCGGTCGTGTAGATCCAGCCTCAAATTGGCAAGTATCACGCGAACGAATCATCGTACAAAAAATGGTACAAATCATAAAGATTCACTATCTATGCAACTATCTGCTCTACTAAAAACACTGCACCCGGGAAAAGCTACGACAACGAACACCCAAACACCGCTGCCGTAAGGCTGATCGTTCATTATCTGATTCCTTCCGGTTTGGCTCAACTCCGGTCCGGTACACGGTTTGCTCGTCGGTCTGCTCGTGTAGTCACAATTGGGTAGATTTCACGGTACGTAACGAATGCCACCGTTGCGTACCAATTAAGTACAATTTCCCAACCAAAGCTTTCGGCCAGTTTTCCAATCCCTCGAAGGGGAACAAGCGACTCGCCAAGGCAGAGCGAGAAGGAAATAAATTGATTTTATCGCGTAGCGTGCGTACCTTGTGCCCGGAATGAGCCGTGTAATGCCTGACGTGGTTCCAGCGTATTACGATTTGGTTTAATTTGTGTGAGATTAAATTTGGGACTGTGTTTTTGCTACACGCCAGGCAGAAAGAATGTTGATGCCGGAAGCGACCGTTCAACAAATCAAATAATGTTACCACGTTTGGTGGAGGCGCCCGGTACTTTATGCGGTTGATTAACGATGTGTATTATTTATTGATGGTGTTTGCGTTGGAATAAAACAAAATGGTGCTGGAGGATACGGTGTTCAGATGAAATGTTATCTGCTGCTGTTTTCCAATAAAACGATCAATAATGGATTGAATTATTGGACGGTGGATTAGCTTTATAATTTCTTTTTGGAAGGAAATGTTATCTTTTTATCTTTTTTACGATTTAATGTAATTCACTACCTAGTAGGTTGTCAAAATAGCATTTTTGGTGGGGATTTTATAGTATCTTTTAAATATTTAAAACCCATTTAAACGCTGAAGCTGTCTTATGTATGAGGCAAATGCGGCGCCAGTTTTCATACCATTCCTGCCTAGAGAGGACTAGTAATTCAACGGTTCCAGCGTATTACGATTTGGTTTAATTTGTGTGAGATTAAATTTGGGACTGTGTTTTTTTTTGCTACACGCCAGGCAGAAAGAATGTTGATGCCGGATGCGACCGTTCAACAAATCAAATAATGTTACCACGTTTGGTGGAGGCGCCCGGTACTTTATGCGGTTGATTAACGATGTGTATTATTTATTGATGGTGTTTGCGTTGGAATAAAACAAAATGGTGCTGGAGGATACGGTGTTCAGATGAAATGTTATCTGCTGCTGTTTTCCAATAAAACGATCAATAATGGATTGAATTATTGGACGGTGGATTAGCTTTATAATTTCTTTTTGGAAGGAAATGTTATCTTTTTATCTTTTTTACGATTTAATGTAATTCACTACCTAGTAGGTTGTCAAAATAGCATTTTTGGTGGGGATTTTATAGTATCTTTTAAATATTTAAAACCCATTTAAACGCTGAAGCTGTCTTATGTATGAGGCAAATGCGGCGCCAGTTTTCATACCATTCCTGCCTAGAGAGGACTAGTAATTCAACTACGTGTTATCAATAACACGGGACTGACTATCCAGCTACGGGTAAAAAACTAATTCGCAGACAGTTAGCAATAGCAGGCCAAGACCTCACGAGGTTGTAGTGCGAAATTTAAATTCAGAAGAGTCCAATTCAGTCAAGTCTGGTACAATTCAAAAGGGTCCAATGCAGTCAGGTTCAGTCTTATTCAGAAGAGTCCATTACAGCCATGTCCAGACAGAAGAGTCCAATTTAGAGAAGTCCAATATAGAGGAGTTCAATACTGTGAAGTCCAGTCAAAGATGCAGTGCGAAACAGTAGCTCCAAGTGTAATACCAAGTCTAAAATACTAGGAACTTGAAGTCATGGGAGAAACACAAGTCGTAAATGTAAAGTCACCAAGCATAAAACATTTTAAAAAGGAAATATTTCGTAAACTATTATTGTAAACGGAAATATTATCCATTCTAAACTAACATATTATAACAAAAATGTGAGCTAGCCAACTGGCATACAGCAGGAGACCAAAACATATCGATGTTGTTGTGGTTGCTAAACGAAGAAATTATAGGTCAATTTGCGGATCAAAACCTAACAGGATTTATGTGATTAAAACAAGCAGTTAAAAGGGTGTTATCAAGCGTTATATCTGGAATAAATTATAAGTAGTTTAACTTTAAACATTAAGCTCAGATATTGCCTCTCTCATTGTATTCCGATATTTGATAAACCAATGAAGAAAGAAAGAGAGAAAGCAATTTAAGATAACTTTAAAAATATATTTAAACATAAAAACCAAGTTTGCTTTATGAATGGTAATCGCAAAAAGGGTTCAGTTTGTTATTGCCTCACTTGACACGAGCACAATCGCACAATGAAGGATCGTACGCAGTGAATTTTATGTGTGTGTGTGTGTGCATTGCAACACCATTTCTTTGCCCAGTTTTGCGCTATCGTGAAGCAGTAAATTAGCATAATCTCAGAATATCGTGTAAATACGGTAGCGAGTGAGTAAGAATGCTATGACACGCCAGCGAAACGCATTTGTGTCAGCATTTTTCTTTATTCCTGTTTATAGGTTGTGCCTGCTATTCAAGTGACCGGGTGTAAATGGAAAAGTTGTTGGAGCGGTCCATATTTTTTTTGCACTACCATTTTCTTTGCAAGTCAGTTCCTGAAGGGCTTTAATAATGTACCCTACGATGGGTGGTTTGAAATTGCTTGCCTCGGTACGCAATCCTTTTTCGCGCTCGCTCTCTCCCTCTCTCTCTCTTGTGGCCACTGTTTGCGGAAACCGATTTATTTCCGTCGGATTGTTGGAGGTTTCTGAGTGTCAAAATGGACGGTAGAGGTGGTGCAGGTTGTGGGGATGTTTCGATATACTACGACACAGCATTGTTGGCGTATTATTTGCTCCTACCACCTTGGAAGCCTGCTGATGGCTATCCCCTGGTCAGGCGTGTGCATCGTAATGACCCTCTATTAGCATAATTTGGTATTCATCGGTAGGTTTAGCAAGGGTTCGCAAGGCTGGGCGGGCTGTTGATGTAGCAAAATCCCTTTCCACCCTTTGATATCCTGCCTGTCTGCGTGCCTTTTCCCAGCGGCCGAAGCAGTGAGCAGATAATTTAGCGTCAGTATTTGGTGGTTTTGCAGACATTTTGCCTCAAAGTACAATGCACGTTGACGTTGGCTGTACCTCAAAGTACAGTGGTTGAATCGGTTTCGGGTTTGTGTGGCCAGTTCGTTTACTTTCAGTGATTACATGGTTGTCGGTGGCTGTCAGACCGAGCTAGTCATCCATTTTCCCGAACCCATCAAACGCAGCCCACAAACAGTCGACTCTGGGTGGTCGGCTAGCGGTCAGCTGATGCTTCCGGAATGCGTGTGTGAGTGTGAGGTATGAAAAAGCTTTGGTTCGATTTTTGGTGTAGCTTTATACCACGGCTGTGATCGTTTGTGTGTGTGTGTTTCGGTTGCGGTTTCACTGTTCCGACGTTTACCGTGCGTAGATATGGCTTCCGGAGAGCTTACCCGATAGAGGCATAAATTAGATTTAATTCGATGCTGTCACAGAGGGGTTGCTTTACGACCGAGCACGTAAACCCCTGACTTTACTTCCCGTTTAAGCGAGTCGGCAAGCGTACCAGGAGTATGTCACAAGTTTTTTCCTGGGATTCGTCTTTATTCTAAAGAAACTTAATCTCGGTTGAAATGAAAGCAGTGTGGTCTGGGTTTATGCTTCCTTAATTTAAATTTCAATTGGATGATTCGGGTAAAAGGATTTGAAGTTTTTTCTTTAAGATTCTAGGATTTCAAGAAAACTAGGAATGTTAATGATGGAATGCATTAAGGGAGGCATCCTTTTGAGTTTGGTTTTTGCATTGTGGAGTTGTCTTGAATTTATGCAAAGCACTTGGAATGAAAAGGATCTGTAGCAGAACTTTGTGAAGGATATTTAATACGATTTAAATGGTAGATTTTAAACTAGTTCAAACATTAAAGAGAAAACGTCTGATTACAAAAATCCATTGCACGTCCAAAGGATGCATCCAGAGTTCTATCGTCTTTTGTGCCATGTTCTGTCTTTCTGAAACTCTGTAAATCTTTTCTTTCGCTATCACTTTTGCTTGGCATTTAGCCAAAAGACAGTACTTGCCATTTGGAAAACATCATGTAAGGTTCAAATTTTTTAAAAAAGGTGCAGAAACATTTCAGGCGTGTGCATCGTAATGACCCTCTATTAGCATAATTTGGTATTCATCGGTAGGTTTAGCAAGGGTTCGCAAGGCTGGGTGGGCTGTTGATGTAGCAAAATCCCTTCCACCCTTTGATAATCCTGCCTGTCTGCGTGCCTTTTCCCAGCGGCCGAAGCAGTGAGCAGATAATTTAGCGTCAGTATTTGGTGGTTTTGCAGACATTTTGCCTCAAAGTACAATGCACGTTGACGTTGGCTGTACCTCAAAGTACAGTGGTTGAATCGGTTTCGGGTTTGTGTGGCCAGTTCGTTTACTTTCAGTGATTACATGGTTGTCGGTGGCTGTCAGACCGAGCTAGTCATCCATTTTCCCGAACCCATCAAACGCAGCCCACAAACAGTCGACTCTGGGTGGTCGGCTAGCGGTCAGCTGATGCTTCCGGAATGCGTGTGTGAGTGTGAGGTATGAAAAAGCTTTGGTTCGATTTTTGGTGTAGCTTTATACCACGGCTGTGATCGTTTGTGTGTGTGTGTTTCGGTTGCGGTTTCACTGTTCCGACGTTTACCGTGCGTAGATATGGCTTCCGGAGAGCTTACCCGATAGAGGCATAAATTAGATTTAATTCGATGCTGTCACAGAGGGGTTGCTTTACGACCGAGCACGTAAACCCCTGACTTTACTTCCCGTTTAAGCGAGTCGGCAAGCGTACCAGGAGTATGTCACAAGTTTTTTCCTGGGATTCGTCTTTATTCTAAAGAAACTTAATCTCGGTTGAAATGAAAGCAGTGTGGTCTGGGTTTATGCTTCCTTAATTTAAATTTCAATTGGATGATTCGGGTAAAAGGATTTGAAGTTTTTTCTTTAAGATTCTAGGATTTCAAGAAAACTAGGAATGTTAATGATGGAATGCATTAAGGGAGGCATCCTTTTGAGTTTGGTTTTTGCATTGTGGAGTTGTCTTGAATTTATGCAAAGCACTTGGAATGAAAAGGATCTGTAGCAGAACTTTGTGAAGGATATTTAATACGATTTAAATGGTAGATTTTAAACTAGTTCAAACATTAAAGAGAAAACGTCTGATTACAAAAATCCATTGCACGTCCAAAGGATGCATCCAGAGTTCTATCGTCTTTTGTGCCATGTTCTGTCTTTCTGAAACTCTGTAAATCTTTTCTTTCGCTATCACTTTTGCTTGGCATTTAGCCAAAAGACAGTACTTGCCATTTGGAAAACATCATGTAAGGTTCAAATTTTTTAAAAAAGGTGCAGAAACATTGTTATCTTATCAGCGTGGTAAAATTTTAAACAATAAAATAACTTTCATGATGTACTGCGAGAAAATGATTTTGTATGCCTCACAAATGCTTGGACTACTTTGAATGACCAATAACTTTGATGATACAATGTACATCAAGACTTTCTGTTGTAGTCTGGAGCGGTCGATACAAAGTAGAAAGAGTCGTTACGCATTGACTCAACTTCATTGACTTGATTTTCATGAACTAGACTATACCATGCGCTACCTATTACATGGAATCGAATCCTTTGTGGCAACAGGTGATTGTCCAGAGTTTCTTCCTTTTTGCTTTTTATCAAAGCATCAACAACTGATTGCGTTCGATCATATTAGATCCATTTACATAGGCACCGTCCCATTTCTGGTGATGTCCGAATGTTTTAATGAGCTCGATCATATCCTCGACTTCAATACAACCATCAATGTTATTAGTAATATAACCCGGTTTGTGCGTTAATTACAGTTTTAAGAGTTCCTCATTGTTAGGCTTAATAAGGCGGACAGTTATTGCGACAGATAAATAAATAAATAAGTTTGTTATATACAAACAATATATGGCAAAGCGTTCATTTGATTTGGAGCATTTAGGGCTACAATAGTCGATAAACTGAGATAGAAGATTAATTCCTGCTATAAGTTTTATCCCTGAGCAAAGAAATCAAAAATCTTCTTCTTCTTCTCTGGCACTACAACCTCTGTAGGTCTTGGCCTGCTAGCAACTGCTAGCTCTCTGTGACTTAGTTATACCCGTAGCTGGATAGTCAGTCCTGCGTACTGACGTACGAAATTAAAAATACAGAGACATAATACAACAACCGTTTAATACTATTTCAAGTATATTAACACGTTTTCACTGTTGAAAAAGGATGAGAAGATCAGTTATTGTAATAACTTTCTAATGCATCAGAAATTGATTAGAAAACCCCAGGAGATTATATATCCTGGTGAATTTACTGTTGTAAAATTGATTCTAAATGGTTAAATCTAGCAAAAATTTAAGTGAACTCATGTTAGAGATTTTTAAAAGTTGTAATTATTTTTTTTAATTTTCGATTTCTATCTGCTTATGAGATCCGTTTTCTTAATTCTTCTCCGTTCTCGTGTGAAAATTAACTTGTGAAACCACTTAAAAATTAATAAACGAATACTTAGAAACTAATCATAAGCAAAGAATGTGAACCGTAACGTAATAAGTGCATTGATTTCTGCACCGTTTCTCGTTTATCGTTCACTAAACAAGCCACGTTTAAAAGTCCAAACAATCCGTTTACGTCCGTAATTAAGCTTCCACCGTCCGGGAAAAGCTCTAGATGAGCAACACTTTTTTTCTCCCCGTTCGATGGTTCCCCCAACCCCACCGGAGACCAATTTAAAGTTCAACATCAAAAGAAAAATACCGAGCGAAGGTGTCAACGGTGGCCCGGAAGCGTAAAAGATAGCGAACGTTTTCAATCACTGTCTGAAGGCTAATGAACGACGCCCTAATTAAACCTTGTTGACCTTTCCGGTTTCGGGATGATAGCTAACGGACCGTGTGCACGATCGATATATCTCCCAAGAGCAATTGATTTAATTAAAAAGTCGTGAAGTTGAAGTTAGTGTAGCTTTTTTTTTGTAGCGCGCTGTGCTTCCTTTGCCCGCCTTTCACGCCATTTGTTGTTCGTCTCGTGTTTCGTGTGATTGAAAAGTTGATAAGGAAAATATATTGACGGTTGAACGCAGCAGAAGGTAGAAAAAAAGGATTAACGTTCAAAGTGATCGGTATCGGTTGATAGCAGGAAGCCAGTGGAAACTCTTTACCATGTTTGCCCCCACTATTCCCAAAGGTGGTGCAGTTTTCTCGAACGTTCATTTTAATCTTTTCTCCGTATCTTTGCCCTTTTAATGTGTGCGGCGTATGGCGTGATCAGGTGGTACGGTAAGTAAGACGGAACCTCGGAAGCTTATCATCTTACCTTTGGGCATATCGAAGCGCAGTATGACTATCTAATCCGCTTACGATGTACGATTGAATGGTGGTGGAATGCTTCTGCATAGGTATGTTGGGAGTTACAAAGGAAAAAAAAAACGGGTCAAATACTTAGCTGGCAGTATTAATGCACGTTTAAATCGACGTCGCTTCTTGTGCGATCGAACTGTGTAGGCAGAAAGCTTTCAGAAGCTTACCAGTATAATCCATGTACAAGCAATTACTTCATTCGGAGCTCATAATGTGCATAGAACGTGAATTGATTTAATTTGTGCGCGCGAGTGTCCCGTAATGGGCTGGAAAAGTATGTCGTGGAATTGATTGTGTCTATTTTAGGCATCGAAAAAATGGTGCTTACATACTTACCCAAAATTCAAGGAAAAATGTTCGGAACACCGTAAAGTGCGCACAGCTACAGTTTAGTACAGTACAATTTATGATTGAATGTTGCCGTAATGAGTTCGGAGAAGTTTGTGCTACCAAAAAACACCTGATCACTGAACTAGGGAGAGTGAATTATGGCAGATAAGAGGCGAACGCCATTTTATACATTCTGAGCGCAAGAAATTAGTTTTCCCGGAAAAACAAACCATAAAGCTGATGAAGTTAGTAAAGCTGATTTGTCAAACGCAAGGGGTTTTGGGTATGGTTGTGGCGCTTACAATAGTCGTGTTCTTAGAAGCAACCTAAAATAGCGTTGCATCGCGCTACGGATTTGGCACAATACAATGAGAATGGTAAAGTTTATTCCAAAGCAACCGCAGTATAATCTAAGACGGGGATGAAATAAAGTTAGTAGATGAAGATGCTTAGCAAATTTCGGTGTTTTGTCACAAAGATGTCGTTCGTTGCATACTCTTCAGTGAACAGACGGATCGAAAACTTTGCATCGCATCCGGAGTTTGACGTTCAGTTTACGTGGCATTTGCAGCTGCGAGAATGTAAAAGGCAGGGGTTTTCATCGATTCGACAAAAAAAAATGGTAATATCTTTTTTTTTAAGTATTATTTTTAAACATTAGTAAGCTTTATTTAGGGCTACGCATTATAAAAACTTTGTATGGTGTAAGTGTCAAATATAAGTTTTGAGCTTAACTGTGGTAGAAAGTAGCTCTTTTGGTGCTACAATTCTTCTTCTTCCTTGGCACTACAACCTCGTGAGGTCTTGGCCTGCCAGCTATTGCTAGCTTTCTGTGACTAAGTTGTACCCGTAGCTGGATAGTCAGTCCTGCGTACGGGAAGGCGGTCCGCCGAGATTCGAACCCCGGTCCTGCCGTGTGAAGACTGGCGCCGCTATCGTAAACACCACCGGGCCGCCCCGGTGCTACAATTAGATGTACTTATTTGTGTCACATATTATGCATTGTATTCGCTTAGCAGAGGTTCGAAGGCAGGATAATTAAGAGAACAAACTTAAGAAAACCGAGAACTTGCACCGAAACGCAGGACTGATTATCCAGCTATGGGTAAAACTAAGTCACGAAAGCTAGCAATAGCAGGCCAAGACTTCACGAGGTTGTAGTGCCAAGAAAGAAGAAGAAGCACGGAAACATCCTTCGGTTTTAAACTATTGAAATTTGCATTGAAGGACGATACTCTGCGAAAGGAAAAGATTGGGAACTTTTGTTTTATTGTAACAGGATTTGTCCGATTTTATGGTATTTTTTTTCAACTGATTCGTCATGAGTGACTTCATGTGTGGTCGAGCATTTTCATGTAGCAAAGTGACTCTGTCAAGTGTATTGGCGACGGACGTCAAGTGTATTGGGGTAGGGACGTTTTTCATTCAATGTTGGACTCAAACGCATCCGTTTTCATCGGTAGGCCTCCCTTAATATCATTTGGTTTGGATGTAACCATTCATGATAAATCATACCCAGCTATTCCTACCTAATACACAGCGTGATCTTCGCACTATGAATATTCGACAGCAGTTGTAACACGTTATCAGTTGTTCAAACGTTTCCTGACTTCAGTTCATACGGTAACCAGTATACCATCTTATGGATCCTCTCCAGTGATTTGAAATGATGAAAAATGTCAGGCTAATTTAATGCTAGTGTTTTGTGATGGTTCTTCATCAAAGATTGCCTCCAGTTTGATAGTTTCAAACCTTACTAGTTCTCCAGCACAATTTCCTTCTACCAAAACAAAATGGTTACATTTGATTCGTTTTCTTCTGACTTCTGACAAGTTCATCCATCCAGACTTTCCAATAAACGTCAGCTAAAATGTTATGGATTTCGGTAGTTGTTTTGTACAGGTTGATCTAAAAAAATTGAACTTTCATTTTTAAATCATTCTCTTTGTTTTGATCGTTTTGGAGACGTTGGGAGTTATGTTTTATTGGATAAAGAATCTTTTAAAGAATTTTGCAATGGCAGCTCAGCGTTTTCATAAGACAAACTAACTTCTTGAATACAGTTAGAAATTGCGTAAAATTAATGTAAGCTTGTTAGCCTATTTAGCAAAAGGAAAATATTTATATACCCCTGGAAACCCCTGCAAAGTTCAGCCTGATGGATGATGGCAGCTTCTCTCTAATTATGCCATTGAACAGATGGAAATGGAAAACACCTCTCCACTCCTTATCTCCTCGTTCTCCTTCACTCCCGTATCAACGACTCATTACAATGCTGTGGTTATTGTAACATGATAAAATAATATCAACGCAGCAAAGTTTTACAGTGCGGTATGTGTTGTCTCTTGAGCACAGCGTTGCTCGCTCGATGGATGCTATTTTTCTTAATCTTTAAGCAGAAAGGTAGAAAATACCGGGAGAACCCGTGCAGAAGAATGCGGTGGATAAATTGCCTCCCACCAGGTCCGAATCCGTCAGGTATAATTATTTCTACACGCATCAGACAAAATAAATGACAATATTGCCACCGTTGTATCGTGCGTTTGTTGCTCGTGCTCGGTGTGCCAGTCAAAACCGTCTTCACCGGTAGCAGCGTAACGTCTTGCAAGGCGCAGCTAACGGTGTGGCCATGTTTCTAAGCGCGTAGGCTCAATTAATGAGCTTCGAGCGAGCCTAGGCGTCAAGTAGGACACGACGATGACGATGAAAATAATGATAACGATAATGATGATACCGTTCTCTGCGATGCTCGATGGTAATGCCGACCGCCGAAAATGGCGTATATAGGCATGAGCAATGGTTTTCCTGCCTCCCATCTGCGGGTGTGGGTCGTTGTGTTGTTTCGGGTGCCGCTAAAGATTGGTCTGGGTTGCCGGGAAAGGAGCAGTCGCCCGTTGATGGCAAGTTGTTCGGGGTCGTCCTGTTTAATGAGTTTTTAATTGGAATAAATTTGGCCAGAAGCTCAAAGACAATAAATCGTGTCCGGTTCAACGCCACCGATTTTGGCGTCGATGACTGGCCGGCCCTGTTGCGCTGTGCCGACGTATCGTACCGTTCCGGGGAGCGTGTTGGCATACGGTTGTCGGTTGACATAAATTAGAAAATATTTATGTAATCATTTAAAATCTTGTCGGGACGCCCCATTTGCCGGCTGTTGGGTGCGATGGAAACGAAGGGCGACCGGTGTTACAGGTGACGGTGTTTCTAATTTAGACAAATTTCATGCCTTAAAAACTTCGACACCAAGTGAATGTGTATCGAACGATGGTTCGTTATTTACGGATCGCAAATATGCACGCTACAGATCAATAATTGTGATTCATTTATGCTGGTACTATCATTAATCAGGATGCTTAGCAGTGGGTCTTGAGATGTCTGTGTGCGATCGTGTGTATCTGTGCACTAGGGTACATGGAGGCAGCAAGCTAGAAACTGATAAAAAAAGGACACTTAGCTTGCCTTGGTGACAGAAAAGTTTAATGAATTCAATAAATTATGTGATGCGGTGCGTCGCCGGGGAGTTGGGAAAAGAAAAAGTTTTCGACCAACTTTCGGCACGGCTCTTTTTTGTTGTTGTTGTGGAAAGTAGATTTCGCATTTTGCTCGGGAAGTTCCTTAACTCAGCGGGAATAGATCGTCCTCTTATAATAAGGAAAGATATTTTAAGGTAGATAATGTATTTGGCAAAAAATAGAAACAGACATTTATTCATCGTTAGGGCGAAAGTTTCGTATCTCAGCACGGCACGAATCCATTTTATCCCTTTCTGGCCGGCATATCAGATGAAAGTTTCCTTTTGTGCTTAAATTTGTTTTTATTTTTCCGGTTGCTCATTTTTTTTTGTACTTCTCTAAATCCAGCAATGAAGGCGGCCATCCTTATACAGCGTTGGTATCGACGGTTTCTGGCCCGGATCGAGATTCGGCGGCGTTACACGTGGACCATCTTCCAGAGTATCGAATATGCGGGCGAACAAGACCAAGTACGGGTGAGTAAGAGGGGTTAGTGTTACGCGAGAGGGGGGTGGTTTAGGATAACAAAGTTTCACATGTTCCGGTATAGTTCAAATAACAAAGTTTCTTTGGTAATTTCGAGTGGGATTTCAATCGTTTACAACATACGGACATTTGAAGATTAAGAAATGAAAAACTCAATGTTTCAAAAGTATCTTCTTGGTACTACACCTCAGGAGGTCTTGGCCTGCCAGTTATTGCTAGTTTTCTGTGACTAAGTTTTTTCCGTAGCTGGATAGTCAGTCCTGCGTACGGGGAGGCGGTCCGCCGGGATTCGAACCCCGGTCCTGCCGTGTGAAGACCGGCGCCGCTATCGTATACACCACCGGGCCGCGGCCGGGTATTTCACTTTAAAATTATTTTATTACAAATTTTGATTTGTTAGTTGCGCAGATCATATTCATTGAGAATGTTGTTATTTATTTATAGTTGTTTAAATTAATGAACTGTTGAAAATGTAAAAATAGATCTTTTTTATCATTTGTATTACAATTACAATTTTACATTTGTATTACAAGGTTAATACAATTTCAGATTATTTAAGCCCAAGTTTACTACAATATTAAAAAGTTAGTTTTAAAGTTAGTTAGTGTCAAAGTTGTTACAACGAATTGCGATTTTGATTTGCAGCAACAATTTGAGTAAGAGATTTAATGCAAAGTGTTTAAAAGAATATGAATGATTAAGAAAAGCCATTTATCTAATTTTTACATTTTTTTAGTTCAAAAACTATAAAATATTTGTAAATATGATATTACGCTATTCAATGTCCTCAAAATGCTCCGCGAACTTTTTTAAACTAAATTTGAATATAATGTTTCTTTATTTTTAAATTTAAGAAATCAGGTGCCCTGAGGTGCCCCATGTAAAGATATTCAATATGGAGAATAAATTTGTCAAAATTTTTTGGATAAAGTTTTACAACATTTTTAACGAATACTGAATACATTACAAAAGATCTGGACAGTTTAAATAAGAAAACTTGCTATTGTGGACTTAGCTCACGAAAAAATCATCCTGCCATACATTTCTTTACCTTATTTATGAAACCATTTCAGAGCACAAGGCTCATTTTCATCGGAATATTATTTATCTTTCGCCTAAACCAAAACAAACACACCAAAACCACATGTTTGTAAAATGTTTCTCTCCAATGGCACACCTCAGCTACAAGCGACTCTGTGTACCTGTGAAATTGAAAATGAAATCCATCACATTACGTGGTTAATAGACAATTTCGATCACCCGGGCACACCGGGTGCAGAGACTGTAAACGTGCACGACGACCATGCATCGCTTTCGCTCAAGATCGTGGCCGTGTTCGTATTAATAATGAAATTGGCTGCACTTGAGCACGGTTTTTAGCTGAGTGGATCAAATATTTACCAACTCGAGCGGCACGATACAAAACACCACCAACGGCAACTGGCGTACGCTGGTCTGGTCGCTGAAAACGATGGCACTGTATTGATTTTGAATTAAGCTCCACATCAGTAAACGTCCGCTCTGGGTGGGCTCTGTTTAACCACTGCACGAATCGCTCAACCGATGCACGTGTGCCTGCATCGTTTTCCCGCTGAACGATATTTCTGTTCCGGGTTGGATAAACGGTGCAAATGTGTGTTATGTTGGTGTAAACGGAGTAGTGTAGATGTTGATGGTGTGGCGATAATGAATCGATAATCGAACGCTGACAGAGTCAATTTTTGTTGCTGAATTTGCTTACCTAATGGGGAGATCTTAATACAGTTTTCTCTCATATTTTCCATTTCATTCGCAGCTGTACAACTTTTTCAACGCACTACTTACGCACATTCCAGAGACGGCCGGACGTCCGCTCGACTCGCAAAACACGTCCCGTTCGTCGTCCGCAGGTAAGCCGGGATTTGACACATCAACCGGAGGCCATTCGGCACGCGTGCCGCTTCCCATTGCGCGTGTGTGTGTGTGTGTGCGTGTGAGAGAGAGATTTTTCCTGGTTTTGTTTACAAATGCTTAAAAGCAATGATACAAAGCAAAACGCTGACAATACTTACTTCCCTTTTGCTGCCAAAACAATAAACCCAAGCCAGCTAGACAGTCAGCGTGCAAGAGCCAGCTGCTAAGGCACCGTACGAGTGATGGCAGTAGTGCAAAACAATCAAGCATAAAACAGCATTAAGCAAAAGCACAAAAATCTCACCCACCTTGCCAAATAAAAAAAAAAAACTGCTCATTTTAGGTCGCAACTATCATACAAAACAAAACCTGACATCGTTTTCGGTCTGGTGTTATTTTTATTCTTTTTTCTCTCTTTCTCTCTTTCTCTCCTTTTCTCACTCTTTTTAACTATCACTCTCGCTCTCTTTCTCTACTGTACCCCGGATGGTTTCTACTTAATCTGCTTTCGTACCCCCGTTTTGATATGTTCACTGTGCACCCACAATATTGTTCTACGTTTTTTCTTGTTGATACAATTAATTACATATTATGTTTTAACTCACCTTTGTTAACAACTGCCGATCGAACGCAAACGATTGGCTGCACTCTTCTCTTCGTTCTGCGGTGATTTTCGTTACGTTTTGGTTTTGAATAATCTTTGTTCATCACCCAAATTACATGCTATCCACACTCTCTCTCCCGAAAACCCGGCTGGCTAAATCACATTCGCTCATCGCCATAACCGTTGCCTAACAAACCAAAAACACCTACACCCACTGACACACAAAAAACCCAACACAATTGACATCTCACGTGGCCATAATCAACACACAAACACAATTTTACATACATACCCGCCACCCCCTCACCACTCACCAACCCCGCAAAAACCGACACCACCAACAGAGGCACTGAATATGAAATTTTCCGACGAATCGGACGATCTAGCCGACGAGGGTATTACCGGACCGGAGCGTGGCTATCAGGGGCCGGAAATAAAGTTCCCGCTCGACAAAAAGGAGCTGGAAGTGATTATCGATCTGTTCCGGAAGAAGAAAAACCGGCTGCACGCCAAGTACGTGGCCGGGATACTGCGGGAAGCGACCTCGAAGCTGAAGCGCTTGCCGAACCTGAACCAAGCGTCGACCGCCATCTCGAAGCAGGTGACGATCTGTGGCGATTTGCACGGGAAGCTGGACGATCTGCTGGTCGTGTTCCACAAGGTAAGTGCGTTGTTTGGAAGATGAAATTGAAGTAATCGGAGCGATTAAGCGATGAAGTTGTTTAGAGTATCGTAATTGGTGCCGTGACCAGGATATGAGAAGGACGAGCGTTTTTGTTTGCGTACATGAACAGTTTAGAGTGATGCATATGCTCAGCAAATTGAGCTGAGACCGTATAATAGACACTGGAAATGGAGAAGAATACCGAAGTAGTTTATCTTATCCTCCAATCGTGTACCTCAAGTATGCGGTGGATGCAATTTATTCAATCACTGAAATGTGGCCTTGAACGTGTTATCTCTCGTTCGATATCTTCGATATCCACCTCCGTCTTACCGGAATCTCGATCGGAACTGTCACAACAAGAGAGTCGTAAGAAAAGTTTGAGGAATACATTTGTGTCGTGATTGCATTATTGCATATTTGGAAACGTACAGCGCTCGGTGTGATTGAGTTCAGAGTCGTAGCATTGCAACTATTTGTTCGCATCGCTTTCCTCGCCATTCCAGAACGGGCTACCATCGCCGGAGAACCCGTACGTGTTCAACGGAGACTTTGTCGACCGGGGTAAGAAGGGGCTCGAGGTGCTGCTGTTGTTGCTCTGCACGTTTCTGGTGTTTCCGGGCGGTGTGTTTCTGAACCGGGGCAACCACGAGGACACGGTGATGAACGCACGGTACGGCTTCATCCGGGAGGTGCACCAGAAGTACAAACACAACGCCGAAAGACTGCTGAAGCTCATCGACGAGGTGTACCGGTGGCTTCCGTTAGGGACGATAGTTAACAACCGTGTGCTGGTCGTGCACGGTGGCATTTCCGACTCGACCGATCTGGATCTCATCCGTAGCTTAGACCGTGGGAAGGTGAGTAGTAGCTTCCTAGTAGAAGGAAAACCAAAACCAAATACAATGCTGAACTGAGCAAGAGTGTTTGTGTTTCTCTTTCTAACACGCGCTTCCTGCGATGAACATCAAACGGTGCTTTATCAGTATATATCTCTATTGCGGCCACCCTTAACCGAAAGTACTGCTCCAGGTGCCGAAATCATCGATAAGGTGGAATGGAAACAGGTAATTGATTATCATCATAATCGTTATCATAGTGCGGATCAAACAACCGTTCCGGTTGAGTGTGTTTGTGTGTGCCTCGGGTCAGACGAGCGAATTCACAAGTTGACCTATTATCGTTTATCGGAAACTGATTGCTTTGAGCAGATACTTGACACATTGTCGAGCTGTGTTATCCTGCAGCTGTATGAAGTAGTGCCTGACCATTTTCTGAGAAACTTTGGGGATGGTATGCACATGATGCTAGAAGAATTTTACTCATGATTCTCAGAATAGCTTAATATTACTGATGACATTGTATGGACTATGTTCCAGCTCACATTCGTCTAGACATTAGAATTAGTTTGTTAAAACTATGCACAGGCTACAAATTTACCTCCTGCAATCGACCCAGGCGGCCCGGTGGTGTATACGATAACGGCGCCGGTCTTCACACGGCAGGACTGGGGTTCGAATCCTGGCGGACCGCCTCCCCGTACGCAGGACTGACTATCCAGCTACGGGTAAAACTAAGTCATAGAGAGCTAGCAATAGCAGGCCAAGACCTCACGAGGTTGTAGTGCCAAGGAAGAAGAAGAAGAAGAATCGACCCAGTCCTTGAAACATTATCCAATTTATAATTTAATTGAAGCTATAATCACATATTTAATATTTAGGATGAAGGCTAAGTGGATGATCTTGTTTTGGGATTAACGATGTCAGACGCATCAACAACCTCAATAAAACTAAACCTGAAGTCCAACCTTAAACACAGGTTAAGGGTTTAAAAACAATTTATTGCTATAAATATCTATTGATTAGGTTCTTTTGTTTGAGAACTATGAGAATGTGTTTTCAAAGACTGAAACAAACAAAAAATATAACACAAATAAGTTGAATAATTTCCCCATTAAAAGCTTCATAATGTTTGTACATTAAAAGAAAGTTATTAGTAAGAATTCAGATGTAAAAGTTACTCTTATTATAAAGCTATTCAAAGAGTATTCATAAATTAATGCTTTTATTAATATATAACAAATTGAAAACTCGTGTTATATAGTTTTATAGCAGACACGAGCAAAATATTATTCAACATTTCATGATTTTCATCATTCGGTTTTGTTTTATCTACGTTATAAATTTGTCATATTATTACTAATACTTAGATCTATCAGGACAGAAGATTACAACTTTCGTGAGGATACTTCATAATTATTCTACGGGAATATTCTTAACACATTTTAATCCACTTCACTTCATAATAATTATTTTGTTGGAGCTTTGTGGACTTTATTGTCCTCATCGCATCCCAGATACAACTACTCTTGCTTCATAATGAAGCTATTCTCTGAAGGCGTACGATTAGTCCCCCGGTTTTAGAACGCATCAGCTAAGCGAAGATGATCCCAAACCGAACTAGTCACACTGCACCGGAGCAAAAGTTTTAATTGTGTTCATCATCCTTCGGGGTGCTGTTTGCAGTGAGATTAGACAGCTACCTAGTGTGCCCTTTTCAATTGAGTTGTCCGTTGGTCGGCCGGTATCCTTTCGGGTGTCAGCAGTTTGCGAACAGTGGCTAATAGGCAAAAGTTTCTCGGATGTAAAATTGACGCCGACCGTACCGATGAAGACGACGTACGGTAGGCTAAGTTATGCAAAGGTCCTATTAATTGGTTGGTTTGAGCGGTTATGTGATTCAATTGATTGTGCCGCTACTGAATATTCAAGTACTTGGTGGAGACACACAAGACCGTGGTAAACCGCACCAGGGATTGAATTTTATCCGACGACAACGAGCATGTTGAATTAGAAGATATCAATTCATCGGAGGACATCATTGGAATGGGTGCTTAAAACACGCACATTTTATGAAATGATAACGAAGGAGCTGGTTGAAAACTTTATTCATGAAAGATAATTAAGGAATAATTTATATGTACAGTTAGCCAAACAGCAGTAACACCCTTTAAATTTGAATGATAACGTTCGTGATTTGAATAAGCGACGTAAAAATAACAATAATTAGCTCTATCGTGTTTCAGCTATTACGATAACATTTTCCCTGTGCTTTATGTGGTGTGAAACGCGATCAATGGAGCGTTACAACTATTGCACAAATTAATAACTGCAATTCCGGTACAGTTTACCCGGCAGCATCCGTACCAGCGAACAAAACTGTATTGTGATGTGGGAAAATGGAAGCATATTTCTGTGCTTGCGCTACCAGCGTTGTACGAAATGTGCCACAGAACGAATGCATCAAAGTGTTAGTAACCCCATACTTTATGGTAGGTGTCAGAGAAATGCACTTTGCACTCCGAATATAACACGTCATGTGTGTCTGGACAGAGGTAGGTTAAGCGTCGGAGTGAACCACCCGGTGCCCGGAAGCGGAAGTACAAAAATGGTGTGTACAATGCAAACAACCATTTGCTCTTTAACCCGCAGTTTTGATACACTGGGTGAGGGTTTTTTGTTTGTTGTTGTTCGTGTTTTGTATCTCTCGTGCCTTACAAACCGGAGGACCAACTGCTCATCTTGGTGGTGGCCGTGTCTGCTTTTGAAGAATGATGGTACCGGTTGAAGGTAATGCACGTAATGGTTTTGCTGAGGCATTACAGCATACCCAAGGGAAGGTAAAGGACCGCGCAGGAAGTCTAGTGGGCATGTTTGCGTCGAGGTTCCATTAGCCGGACGTTCGCCGCTGCACTGCACTATTAAGCCGTCGTCAGTGTCCACGGAGCAGCGTTTGCTTATTTGCATATTTATTGCATCGCCTGGCCGTGTCCGATGTGTCCGAGGCATCCGCTGTATGTAATGGTAAATCGCTAGTGTGCTAATGCGACTCGCAAGCGTATCCTTTTCTTGTGGTCGGACGTAGCACGAGACTGCTCATTATGCTCGATTTAATCAACTCAGAGGCTCTACTCTAGCGAAAATATCTTGATTATGAGTGTTCAATCGATGATGCGCGATGTAGTACATTGCACATTGGGCATTGTTTGGTGCGCTAAAAGTTCATAAATTGATTTGTTATAAACCAAGCATTCGAATGCTTATAGATATATTATCAAAGTTTTTCATTTCAACGTTCTGTTATTTTTGAGGTCAAAGCTATCAATGTCCCAAATTAAAAAAGCGTAATTGCAAACTGGAACTATAATTTGAAACAATTTAATTTAGAGTTATTAAAGAGTGCCGACGTTTTGAGATGCACAAACCACCGGGCGTCTCCATGAGTCATATAATTCGTATTTTATGAACAATAAGGTCAGCTAGCAAAGTTCAAATTAGCCAGTTATTGTAAAATAATTTAAATATTTTATTGGTCGTTAAACGTGTCACAAACTTGCTGCTTTGTTCGTCCTGCTCAGCTTTGGAAGAATAAACTGAATACCGAGTTCTACTCAGTTTAGTTTTCAAAACACTTTTTAATTAGTTTTTAAATCTCTTGAAAAATTGTCAAATTTCTAGAGCTTCTAGCAGATTTAGTAGTCTAGTCCGAACATGTTAGAACGAGCTGAATAATTTTGAACTTGAAGGAAATTTCCACAATTTAACTGAAATCGTTTGATCAACCATGGCATTCTGATATATTTGCTTTTTATCCAGACACTCAGCACCTTTTTTGCAATACTTTTGATGGAAATAAGTTAAGACAGCTCCAGTTGGCTCTAGATAAATATAAATTCTAAAGAATAGTTGTTGATGAAGCTTAAAGTGAGCCAGATGCAATGAATATAGGTATTAATGATGTATTATTTTCAGAAGACAACATATAATTCTTATTGGAACACCTATTGATTTATTTTTTAAATAAATTTACCATGTAGTCGTAACTATCACAATGTAATTTAAAGTACACAATAATCAGAAATGTACTTTCTAAAAATATAATTTTGTCCCTAAATTTATTTGAAACGGTTCACTGTGCAAAGACCCAATTTTACTTTTCATTTGCCGATTATGAAATTGTTTGGGTTTGAAAGTGTGTTGATTTCTTTTGCACTCTTCTCGTAGGTGTTCGATATTCTGTGGAGTGATCCCCAGCATACCGAGGGTTGCCGGCCAAATTCGTTGCGTGGTGCCGGTACGTACTTCGGACCGGACGTAACAAACAAGTTCCTACAGCGCTACAAGCTCCAGTATCTCGTCCGTTCGCACGAGTGCAAACCGGACGGGCACGAGATAATGCACGGTGGGAAGGTAAGGATATCAATCGAGAACCAGCACATCAAATGGTTGATTGGTTGATTAATTTTTGTGAATGTGTGCGTGTGTGTGTGTGTGTCTCTTCTCTTCCGGCAGGTCATTACCATCTTCTCCGCCTCCAACTACTACGAGATCGGCTCGAACAAGGGCGCTTATCTGAAGCTGGATCCACAGCTAGACACACACTTTGTGATGTATACGGCGGCCGCCTCCAAAACACGGAAGCTCACATTCCGGCAGCGGGTCGGGCTGGTGGAAAGCTCCGCCCTGCGAGAATTGGCAGCTAAGCTACGCGAACGACGGATAGAGCTCGAGCGAGAGTTCAAGTCGCGCGATCCGGAAAATAAGGGTAAGTGTGTGAGGGAGATGTCAGTAATCAGTGCGTCAAACACATGACACGTGGCAGGAAGATGGGAAATCGTTTCGTAGCGGAACGGACAAGGAGTCCAGCAACTGTCAGTGGCAGTACATGGATTGCCGCATTATCGTGTAAAGCCACAAGTTTATGGCAGATATTGGACGGTTTCGACCGTTCATTCTTGTCGTCACGGTGGTTTTGTGTCATGTTGGAGTCGGGTTTTGTTGTTGTTGTTGTTGCTGTTGAATGGAGCATTAGAAAAATGGTACAACGTTTTTACTGAGTTCCGACTGATCTCATCTAGGGCTTTCCTGAGATATTGTCCACCAGGACAACGGGAAAATTCCAATGTTGGTGGCTTTTTGTAGTTAGACGTCATATCTATAGGAACAAGGTTCCAGCGTTTTGTGTACGCTAGTGTGTGCCCCTTCGAGCACAGCAACCTAGCATTCGGACCAGGACGTACCGTACCGCATCCGCACTGAAGAAGAAAAGATTACCTAAACGGCAGGACGTGACATGTTTCAAGACGGGATTGAAAAGATTTATCGCACCGAGCGTTTTTTCCCTCGCTGGTCGGCAAACGATAGTTTAGTCGGTTTTGTTGGCGTATATTTTCTTCTCCTTGCCGTTAGGGAAGCTCCCCACGGAGTTACTTCTCTGCCTGTTTGGCGATGAAGAAAGGGATCCTAAAATTGATGATTCTGGAACTGATGTACCGCAGCGCTAGGTTGGAAAGCGCCACAAAGAGAAACGTTGGGAATTTATGATTGTCGATAAAATGTCATTTTCAACCATCTTGATCCGATCGGTAACGAATCGGTAAGCTTTCTTGTTGCGATTGAAAGGAACTGGACTGAGTGGGCGCGAAAAAAGAGCTACCAAGTATGCGTTTTATTCGTTTTCTGGTGCGGCTTACTGTTGGGAAGGTGTTGCTGCAGATCGAAATACCTTCAGCAGGAAGCTAAAACTCGTATAAATCTGTCCAAAAGTTGGATGGAGAAGAAAATGGGAAAAGCCATCCCGCTTCTCCCGGCGAGATGAATAATGTGAAATGAAAAAAAAGAAAAAAAAAGGGAACCTAATCCCTACCGGTGGCGGTTGGGTCATTGGACACTCGATTGGATGTCCCAGTAATCTACACCTTTCACCGAACTTTTACTCTTGAAAGTGCGAGGGTGCCTTATAAAAGAAAAAGTAAAAGAATAAACCCTCCAAGACCCATTTTTTTGAGCACCATACCCAACACCAAGCAGATTTTTCCAGCGGCAGGGGATTGTGCTTAATTCGGCAGAAATTTTATGACTTTCGCCGGAAATTGCTACAGTTGTGACATGACGTGCTAGTGTCTCCGGGCCGGGCGAGAATCTTGTGCTATTCTGGAAGCTTTCTCCCTAGCACCGAAGTACGGTCGAGCTTTTGTTGCACGGTCATTATTAACTTTTTGCTCTCTTTAGCACTTTATTTTGTTGCGGGCGTTCGTTTGGCGGGCAGAAGAACTAGAACCCGGCTAGCCCGTTATCACCCGTTAGCACTGCACACCCGCAGTTACAGGACGACAAAGTATTGCCAAGGAACTGAACACCGTTCTACGGTGGGTCATAAAATTTCCACACCCAAAGCCATAAGACACGGAACGAGTGCTTTTCAGCGTGCATCAAAACCCCGGAGGAGATATGAAGAGACGCCCTGATTCTGGCCGGCACTGGTTACCCTCATTGCTAAATCATTTCCCATGGTTCCGTGGTCAGCGTTAGGGGAAAAAAGGGTTTGCCTTACGTTCAGGCTGGCGTGTCGATGCTGTTCGTGGCAATTTAATGTGGGTTTTAGCAAAAGAAAGAAGGTTTTGCATTCTTTAGGTGGAGACTCACTTAACTCGGCTGCAGCTCAGGTCGAGATTTCGTACCTCATTAAGTTTGTCTTGCGTGCTCAATAAAAACCTGTAACGAGACGGGAAGAATAAGCGCACCTTGTTGTTTATTTTGAACTGAAAGCAGCTGTCACGCACCGATGAGCACCGATGAGCATAACGAGCATGTCCCCGATTCACCGAGACTACCTCAACCTGGGAAGCGACACGAAAGACGGCGCAAATAACGCTTTTATCTAACCGACGCACTGTTAATGATACCATTAGAAAGGACACCTGCCAACGCTGACCATTCATCTTTGATCGTGTTATGTTTTGTGTTTCTGTTCCACAATTTCGCCCTCTATTTTCTCACATTGTATAATCGTTGCAGGTGTACTACCACTTGCCAAGTGGTGCGAAGCCCTGGAGAGTGCCACAAACCTCGGATTGCCGTGGCGAATGCTGAAGGATAAGCTTGCACCCGCCGATAATCCCACTGCCAGTACGGTCGCAACCGTGACGGAAGTCAGCTACCGGAAGACGCTGCATCTACTCGACACGGACTCTTTCGTAAGTATGAAGTGGGAGAGCAGAGAAAAAAGGCCAAAAAGGTAAAATAAAGGTAACCTTCGACGTATCGGACTACTCCTACTGGGTCACCGTGTAAAGATCTGACTTGATGTTCGCAAAAAAAGGACGATTCGCTGGAAGCAAGACCTTCTGTTTGATAAGAACCTTTAAAAGAAACGGCCATAGGCGTGTTTCGTGGTGGATACTCTTATCACCCGAACGATGATGTTGCGCTTTTCCGCGTGGCAAAGGGTTGTTTGTTACGGGCCGTACTTTGCCGTCCCGAAATTTTGGCAACAACCGCCAACGCCGTTTGATGCCATCTGTTACCGAGTTACTTCCGTCAATCAACGTTAAAGTGATGGTTGTTGACGTTAATGGTGATATCTTGGTTGGCTGGGTTAGCCCAGCTGGGTTGGAAGCTGGAATTGAATGGAAAGATCCGGCGTACCTTTGAAGTAGTCATGATGGGAGTGTTAGAGAAATGAAAGGGTTTTGAGGAACAAATAATTCAGATATTTTTTTGTGATGAGTTTTGTTACTGATTTCTTTAGATTTCTGATTTCTTACTGATGTGTCCTGTATCACACAGACTTCGATAGAAATCATCCAAGAGATTCAACACTCATTTAATAATAAATCAAACATGAGAAAACTGTGACAGAGCTGTTAGTCGCTTCATGAAATAAAATTTCAAACCAGAGAAACTTGGCTCATGGTGATTTAACTGGTCAGTTGCAGAAAGTTTGTGTGAATTAGTAACTTTTTTTTTATATATTTCGAATCTTTTATGGCTTTCAAGGAAGTCTAGATCTGCTCTTTGTGATTTCCTCAACATTCTTTACTCTTACACGGATAGTTAACTCTGTGCTTGGGAGAACTGTCGAGGTGAAATTTGTCAACAGTATCGGTTTAAGGTATCAAAACAGCATAGGACGTTAGAAGACGTTAGCTGCGCTTGATATACGGGGATAACTGGGGAAAAAGACTATCTAGCTTCGGATGTACTGACATCATAGAAGTCAGATATGGCAGACCTTCGATGAAGAGCATATAGAACTATACAAGACGAGTAAATAAATAGTGTTGATACTCTGCCCAACAAATACAGCCAGGCCGTACTAATTGGCTAAAAATAAATGTTAAATGTAAAGGTTATGCTAGATGAATATGATAGGATACAAAGACTCAAAGAAGATTCAAAGATAGTGCTTTTGAGCTGATTAGCGCTCAATGATTTCAATTCTGTTGAGATTTTGCTAGAGATTATAAGATTTATATTGGACTCCATATTAACATAAAATACCGATTGATACTAAAACTACTGATCATTTAATTAGTTACATTTGATTAGTTTATTATGTTTGATCAGGCTGTAGAAAAAAAATTTAAAGCACCTTGTAGAAATCTCTGGTTTCTTTTATCTTCAATTCACATATTTTCTTTGAATTTCTGCATTTCCTGAGACGTATTCTATGCTTTCGATGAAAATAAGAACCTGTTATTGTTGACAATAAAACAGCCGTGCGATTTTCCTCGATTATTGTTGTGGTAAGGGCGAAGCCCTCGATTTGTATCATTATTTGCACATTTATGTTTGCGACAGTAGCGATCGAATTACAGTCTCTTTACTGTACACCCCGGGAATCCACCGGCAGCGAGGATAGAAAGAAGAAAATTACTAGCTTTATTACAAGTGCTTCAGCCAGAGTACAGTCCTATCGACAGTCAATGCCGATAGCGTTACATTTGTGTGTTTGCTTTGTCGTCCGTCAATTGCCGTACAGTGCGCCATCCAACATGGCATGATATAATCTCGCGCGAGAGGTAAACAAGTCGATCGCTACGGTAATAGCTATCGGGTTCCATTTTGCAGATGACAGTGTGCCGCCTGGGAGCGATTCCCCTCGGACAAACAAACGATTGCCAAATAGCGGTGTAATTTGGTTGTGGCGCTCGAGAGTATAATGTTGGTTGTGTTCCTTTTTTTCATTTCCGGCGAATGTTTGGTGGATGCGTTTTCTTGCGTCCGGTGTCCAGAAATCGGCCCAGAACGGTACGACCTCGGTGGCGGAATCGTTGTACAAGAACAAGAGCAGCCTGGAAGCCATCTTTCGCATCCTGGACAAGGACAACTCGGGTCAGATCTCGCTGGAGGAGTTTGGCGAGGCGTGCGAACTGCTAAGGCGGCACTTTCCGCACAACACGCACGAACAGCTGCTCGACATGTGTCGTATGATGGACATCAACAAGGATGGGCTGGTCGATCTGAACGAGTTCCTGGAAACGTTCCGGCTGTGCGAAAACGCCAAGGAGCAGCTGCTGACGAGCCTGGAGGAGCGGGGAAACGCGGAAAGCAATGGGAATGGACAGTCGGGACAGGTGGAGGAGGTCATCCACCAGACGCCCCAAAGCAAAGCGTCCAAGGAGGCTGGCGAGCATCCGGACCGAAATGGGAACTGTGCATCAAAGACTGTGGATCTCACCAAATCGGATGGTCGCCGGCGAAGCAAGAAGCGCGCCAGCGGTAAGCGAAGTAACGGGCAGGCGAACGGGGTACCGGAAGCGGATGAGGACACGGATGACTACGAGGACTACGAGACGAACGAGGAGGTGGCGGACGAGAGCAGGGAGAAGAGCGTTGGAGCAGTGAACGGTACGGTAATAAACTCATCCAACACTGCCGCAGTCGCTAACAGCACCGCCAACGGTGATACTCACAAGGACACCATCGTCTCCTAAAAGGGGACCTGCTTATGAGTGTTTCTTTTCCTATTTCTGTGTGTCTGCGTGTGTGTGTGCGTGTGAATATGCGTGTTTTTGTATGTGTGGTTCCGATCTCCAAAGTACCTCTCCCTTTTCGCTATCTTACTATCGCTCTCTTCCTATCTCTTACACTGTTTGTAAACATACGCCGTTGCAACGGAGCAGCGGTAACTCCAAACGCAATAGCTTCAACCGTCGATCAGTGGCATCGGAACAGTAACTAGTGGGAGGAGAGGAAGAACGCATGGAAAAAGTGTTTTCTCGCATACGAATCCAGCCCGATACGGTACGGTCGCCCACCGATGCACAATTTACAGTTTATCAATGTTGTTTTCTAATGGCTGTTACAAGATGAAGATGCAGCTTCAAACAGCTAGTTTGTTTTGATATCAAATGCACTATTTTTCACTCCACAACATGTGTAGCTGCTGCTGCGAATTGGTCTCTGAGTAGGTAAGTGAGGCTTATGGAGGCATTGGATAATATTGTCGGATTTGTGGAGAATCGTACAAACTATCATAGACACGGAATACATCATTGGATATCATGTGCCAGTTGTTGGTCGTTATCAAGAGCTAGTTTTGCTCTCCAAAATTGAGTAACTATGTAGCTCACTACTTCACACCTGAAACTCCATTACTGATTTATTAAAATCTAGAGCTAAATCTGACGTGAAAACACAGGCAGTCATGGAACGCTCGAATCGTAGCAAAGTATTGAAATTGCTTTAAAATTCTGTTTGATGATCTTCAACGCGATCTCAACTTCATATCTGACTGTAAATCTTTTCTAGATTTTATTGATATCCTAAATTTTGGTAAGTTATGTCAGATAAACGTCATTTCTGTTCAGTCATTTCATATATCCAGTGAAATGGAATTTTGAGTATGGCTTCGGTGTGTAAGTCATTGTGGCGAGACCTTCTACTTGTTGACAGTTAAAAACTATCGAGAGACAGAATTCTTCCAGTTTTTCCGGTTAAAAACATAAAGCACGCCACTCTTAGTTTTTTTCGAATTTAAATTTGAAACTGTGTTTAAACTAGATTTGCAGCTGTGGTTGACGTTTCCGGAAATAAACAACTGGTAAACGGAACCATTTTCACGTTGTTAGTCCCTTCCAAACTTACCTTTTAATTCGGAAAGGGTTTGAAGCTATAGAGAACATGGTGGGTAATATAAAAACTTTACGTGATTTGTATAAACTCGCAAGGAAAGGCTTGCCTTGATTCATACTTTCCTTACAACACCCATCACATGTCGAACCGTTTTCGAACAGTACACTCCAAGCTTAGACATTGAAGTGGAACGAAACGTCAATCACTGTCATAAACGTGAGGGAAAGTTACAGAAGGATTTTTGCATACTTGTTGGTTGGTGTTGGGGTTGGTATTTTTATTAGTATTGATTTATCCCACTAGGATGAGTCTTTTAGTATGAGTTGATCGTTAGCCTGAATATGATCCAATTTTATAGCATGTTTTATAGCACCAAAAAGGTTCTTGGTAAGGACGGCATTTGGGGCTGCAATAATAAAACAAACATGGCGTACAAAAGTGGCACATACACACCTCAGGCTAAACGACAAACAATCTAGCAGTTTCCGGCTCGACTTCCATTACGCTCGGAGTAATTAACCAGTAGCCAGGTAGCGGCATGCATGTTCGTAATTGTGTATACTTTGTGAAGCTCATCACTCAACGCGGCGGGTGCGTGCTTACGTGCGTACGTTTGCACAAGCATATGTGTGTGTGTGTCTGCGACTCCAATAAAGGACAGGAAGCGAATAATTGCGATTAGCCATCTTATCCACCCGGTGGCACATACGAAAGACAAAGCTCTACTTAACTCACCCACCAACCCACGCGCATACATTCGGCGCTTCGAACTTTTTGCTTCATTTCCGTCTGTAATCAACTGGATAAATGGCACTCTTGCCGGTTTTTCAGCCTGGGGACCGGCCTTGATGTGTTGCCGGCGTAGGTGAACCGTTATTCATCAACGAGCCGTACCGCGCACGTGTGTATTTTTATACACCTTCAGGGCTCGTTTTCCAACTTGTACATTGTTACTTTTTACGTTGCACGTGGTAGCGTTGTGAACGAATGCTCGGCGGTGGTTGCTGCGGTGGTCTTTGTGCCGCTGATTAGCGGGCGATAGACAGGTGAACACGAAAAGCATTACTTTTAGTAGTGGTTAGCGGCTGCAGGTTAGTGTTAAATGGGCTCAATTATCGTTCCGCTATAATTATCTACATGCATTTTCGTACGGCCAGTGTCTGCGTGCTTTTCACTAATGTTCTTCTTTTCACTAATGTATCTTTGTTGTGATGGTTATAAATTAAGCAAAGTTTTAAGAGAATAATGCATCGAAAAGCTGGTTTCTCTTTCCATCATTCTACCACGACGAATTGAAGAAGAACTGTTCATTCACAATAGAATTAACAGACACGGATTTTTTTTTTGTATTTGGCGCTACCAACAGTCAACGTTCCTAATGTGCACTTTAGCTTCAGCCGCACACTCTGCTTCCCAGCTGTTCGTCTTAATGTCATTAATGTCAATAATGTGTCACTTTACTTGTGCCGGTACGGTACAATGTATGTATGTGTATGTGTGCCTGTAGGAAAGCCACTCGTTGCCGTCATTCACATCGCCGGCAGCCGTTCAACAATGGTGTGAAGCGAAAAGAAATGAAAGCTTCCACCTCCACAGCAAGCTGACTTTGACTCTTATACTTTATTATGTCTTCATTCCATTTTCCCCGCTTCGATTCTTCGGTTCTGAATGGGCTGCACGAATACGTGTGTGTGTGTTTGTGAGTGTGTGTTTGCACTAAATTTTCATAGGGCCATTAGATAAAGATTTTACGCGAGCATAAGAACGAGATGGAAAGGCATGCACGATGTCATCACACTTCGTTAACTTATCGAGCAGACAAGACTGAGTTTTCGATGCGACTGGTTTGTGCGTTAAGTGGTCCATTTTGTGTCAAATATCCTCACTGCTGAACGCTGGCCAATCGGTGCTGTACGCTAAAATAATGTCTCCATTTCAGAGTTTTAGTTTTGTGCATTGGTGTTTCTGTTTTAATTCGATTAGAAACATAATGCAGAGCGCTTTGCTTGAGAGAGCAACTTCTTCTACCAGGAAGGGAAACTTGTGAGACTGTGTGTTTAGCAATGCGTATTGTTGCTTTCTATAAAAAGCGATGAAAGGCTTTAGAAAGTGATATGAATGTCGGGGCGTTTAAATGAAGCCTTTTATTCATTAAATATTTTAAATTGAATTCAATTTGGACTGGCAGCTTTTGATGTGCAGAAGAACTCTCATTTTGAAAATGTCTTTTAAAGTGATTAACGTATTCAAGCTAACAAAAATAAAACAAATACTATCTTTCCACTTCATGGAGACGCCTGGTACTTTTCAAATTAAAGGCATTGAAATGTACTAGGCGTCTCCATCGTATTAACATTTTTTGAATATCGAACTGAGCTGTACGCTGTAGATTATTTCAGTCATCTTTAAACAAATTGATGATTCCTTTATACGGTCCGTTTTTCTGCACATAGCATTTTAAAAAATCGAATCGAATATTCCCTCCGTTCCAATCTTCCATGCACGATAAAACCAGATCAGTTTATGGTTGGAAAGTAAAGCAAATTCCCCTCGAAAGCTTAAGTGTCGTATAGAGTCGCGAGCGTCTCAATTGCACCATACCATTTTCTTACATGTGTTTCAGTCACTTCCAAACCAGTAATCTTGAATCTCGCTGAAGGATGTCGGAAAACTTCGATCCTTGGCGTTTTGAATCAAAAGTCTGTTCCGATTTACTTTTTCTTTTTTCCGTTTATGGAAAGCTGATAACGACATAAAAGTTTCCATATTCCCACGTACCTGTTTCCGGTCGGTAAGATCAAAGCTTATGCAATCGTATACCGCATGCCAAATGTGATTTGTACGGTGCCACGTGCCGGTGTGGATGGCAAAACTTTTCCTTCCTGTGGTTTGGTGGCTTTGCTCTTTGCCCGACCTTTCTAGGTGGAACGAATACGGTGTAGAGTTTTATGCGAGACTGATCGAAAAATTCCAACCAGATAGGTAAAGAGATGGGCTGGGAATGTGAGTGAGTTAAGAGGATGCGAAAAGTGGGAATAAAGTGAAGAAATAATTTGGTTGGAACGTTTCTATTTCTTTTCTATGCTGCTCCGCCGATACGGAGAAAAACGTTAGGCAGTTGGGTGAATGTCAAAAAATGAAATGACATGAAATGAATGTAAAGTATGCAAACACTTGCACGGGAGATAAAATTATACCTATCCGGTAAGGAAGTCGGGGCTTAGGAAGAATAGAGAGGTGATCTTTCAACTAAATTCACACCTGACAGAAGCGTTTTATCGTGGTATTTGTTCATCGTGAGCGGATGTAGAACATTTTCGGGGAAATAATTTCGTTTCCGTACCGGTGAGGTTGAAAGTGAAGAGAGGAAAATTAAATTTAAAATTACTTATACTAAGGATTCTTCTGCAAATGAACATGTCATGGTTGAGATGGGGGAAACAGGTGTTAGAGCTTTGTCTTTAATTAATTTATTTCCATGCTTCATTGACAGTTTTGAGGGCACGAAGCTTAAAATCCTCTTTTAACCTTGACAGTCAAAATATTGGGATTACGTTTTTCGCTTTAACTTTTGAACAAGAGTATCGGAAATGAAAACTTTTGTTTGAACATAAAGCAAGAAAAGAGAAATACAAACGATGCGACAATTTGCAAAGTTTTTAATCTTTTTGTCGTTAGTTGTTTTGATGGTGTGAAATCAAAACTTTGTAGCTTAAGAATCAAGCATGACAAAAATCTACATCAACGTTTCGAAAAGTATTAACAGCAAACAGCAGAAGTGAAATAAATTATGATAAGATTTAAGTGAGAAAAAAGGGAAATTCTAGAGAAACTGTTTGTTATTGTTAGCCGAAGAACACTCTATAGAAGCGCAATTGCTTTGCTTTTCTATTAATTTTGCACACGCCTTATACACTTGCAAAGAAGATTGATTTCTTTTGGTTTCTTTAAGGGGGAAAACGTCCCTGAGTCTTAGAATTGGCTTATAACTTCCAAAAATACAACGAATTGCGTGGATGCATACCATCTGCGATTTAAACCCCATTTTCAGAACATGCGGTAAGCTCGGTTTGCAGTTGTGCACCGTCTTTAGCACTGCGCTTTCTTGATGCACACACTCCATGCATTCCATACCGAACTCGTGTTTAAGCGTCATTGCAGTTGGAATTGTGAACATGCCACTACCGGTAAGCCGCTTACCAGACCAGCTTTCTTTCAGCTGAATCGTTTCCTTGCACCAGTACAGGACGGTACAGGAAAAGTGTACGCGCTTTCTACTCACCGTCACGAGCTTCTTGAGATTGTACCGAGCTCTTTTTGTATGTTTGAAATAACTTCCAGGAAGCAGTTGGAAGAAAAATATGTATTTTTTTATTTTTAAATAAGTCTTTCTCTCTCTTACCAATACGAAATTCGTTCTTTGGATGATTTGACCTTCGACCGGTTGGGTTGTTTTTGCACTGTTAATGACAACGGTGCAATGATTGCAGAGAATTCTCCCATAGGTCAACGCTGGGCAGTAGAGGTACGACCACGGCCAAGGATTGCATTTGCGTAGATGATGTGCTACTGGTGGGCGATCGGTGGTAAAGGGTGAAAATGCGCTTCGATTGCATGTGAGAAATTAAGGATTTTTTTTTGCTAGAATTAAAATAATGCAAAACATTAAACCAATACAGACATGATGAAACGAACCTTTTGGGAACAATGAATACACCGACTCTTAGATGTTATCGATCCTATACACGTTTAAATGTTACCAAACTATGCCACAAAGCTAGTCGAAAGGAAAAGCATGGAAAATGGATGGAAAATATGAAAAGCAGAAGAGAAAATTAGAAACAGCGCAAAGCGAACTCAAATGAAGAGCAGAAATTATAAACAAGCCGAAGATAAATTAAGGTGGAAAGAAGATTTACTACATTTTAAAGCCAAGTGACACAGTAAAATTGATAACTAAATGATAAAATCTAAAAAAACAAACCCACTCAACCGAAACACGACGGTTTCCTGGTGTTCGTAGCGTACCAAACCAAATACTCTAAGTGTCGCGTAATGGTGATGAAAGAAATGTTAGAAACAAATTTAAACAAAAGAAAACCAAATATCACACAAAACTGAACAGGCCAAAAAGGGGAAAAAAAGTAAAATTTATGATAAAACCATGCAAAAAGAAAACATGAGCGGAATGATAAAATTTAAAAGAACAAAGAAAAAAACACACACACACAAACCAATATCTAAACTACATTCAAACCAAAACGATAAGCACACTAACAATCCACTGCACGGAAATTCCCTTTTTCGATCTTCGTATTCATATGATAGTTGGTCTAGCTTCGCCTAGCATACTAGCTCTAGTTGTTATACACGAATTAAAGGACAAAACCGGTGTACCAGTTTAGCTAAATCGCCATCTCGCCGTACTCATACATTATAAAAGACGAATATAGCTGTTTTATATCGAATCGACATTATATAAAAGTATTGCTATCGCAAAGATAGGACAACGGTAGTAGAAAGATAAAATAAAAAATAATGGCTTGCTGGAAAGATAAGAAGAAGAAAAAAAGGTGGATAAAAAGAAGTGTTAAGAGTATGTAAATCGAATGAAAAAAGCCACAATCTATTTTTATCATAATAAATTAAGTAAAGCAAGAGAGAGAGCAAGAATATCATCCTCAAGAATGCCAAAGATGTTACCAACTTTTCTAGCATGATGAAACGACATGAAAATGATCAAATCATTTAAAGCTTTATCGACAAACACACAAACACATTAATACTACACAGCAGCAACAGCAAGTCAACAGCAACATTCAAACAATTTGTAGCAACACGTGTAGCGGATGTTTTCTTCCGTTTGAGTTTTTAAATGTCGATTTAGTTATGCATTACCTCGATAGTTCTACAGATGAGTATAGCAGGCGTGCGTATGGTTGCATTACTCGCATTGGTTTAGCGTTTACCGAAAGGTTATGTTTTACAGTAATGTTTAGTAAAAGAAATTAATAAAAAACTGTGTTAAATATATCGCTTATCGGGGTGATAAGCGTACGGGTGGGACAAAAAGACTCGTGGCTCGTAACGGGACAGTGATTGATAGTGTAATAAAATACTGATTTTTCTTCGTTCTTGGTTCAATCGATCGATGCTGGATTGAAGAAGTTGAAATCGTGAAAGAAATTCTAAACGGTACAAGGTAAGTTAGTAAATATTTGTGACCAAGAAGATCCCTGCAAACAAAACCTCTTTTACGGATTCTCCGATCAATTGCTCAAAATGAGGTTTTGACAGCAAACAAAATATTTATATAAAATATGCATTCCACTCCGAGCTCTCGACCTGTACGGACGTTTTTGCTTCGAACACGGACCGGAGTAGAATAGGAATAAAAAGTAAAAGTGAAAGTAAAATAATTCTGCACGTAGTGGCGACACTCAGAAAACGGTCGCCTTCTCGGTCCAGCGAGATGGACCGAGCTAAAAAGCAACGAGGTAGACCTCGAAAAACCTCGCTCGAGTTCAACGATGTAGGCAGCAATATTCCAACAGTAGCAACCAGCAATGAATACGAGCTACTAAGCGATAGTGATGAAGCTCCTAACAACACGAACACTATCAAGCCACGTAAAGTGGATCGTGTCCCACCGATCATCGTTTGTGGTACATCAGTGGCAGATGTGCACCGCAAAATAACGGCAGTTGGTGTAGTGCAATACACCACTAATACTACCACAAAAGGTATAGTGGTACGCACAACGAATACTACGGACTTCCGTAAAGTGGTAGCTGAGCTTAGGCGTACGAGTACGCAGTTCTACACACATCTCCTGAACGAGGAAAAAACGACAAAAATTGTCCTGTTTGGCTTGCCTGATTACCCGATCGAGGAGGTGCAGTCCTCCCTAGAAGAAGTAAAAATAAAGCCACAGGCAATAAAAAAACTCCATATCAAAAAGAAAAAATACGACGACCAAATGCTCTATGTGCTCCACTTCGCAAGAGGTTCTATAACCCTCAGTGAACTAAAAAATATTCGTGCAG